>PVIC010005581.1:17494-57414 GCA_004025085.1 Thryonomys swinderianus | reverse complement strand
GTGGTGACAGCTGACACGTCTCTGAGTAATGAGAATCATCAGAGAAATGTCTGTTGTGTAACTCGCAGCAATGATCTTGCTCAGCTTATCTCCTTTGGAGGTAGATATGAAGAGCAAGGTACAAAAACACATATTCCGTGGTGATTTGTCACATCTTCAGTGCTGTATTTTAATTTTCTTTTAAAAGGTTCACCAAGGTCGATTTAATATTCAAGTAGTATGATGATCGAAACCAAGGCCAGCTCAGTGGGCCTATCACCTGCATCGTCACACAGGTCACTGTGCTTAGAGGGGTCCTGCAAGTGCTTCGAGGTTCTGCTTTTACCATCTGAAAATTCTTGGTAACTTTTGAACAGGAGCTTCAACCTCATGCTGCTCAGGAACCCACAAATTAAAGAGCTGGTTCTGGTTAAAATGCTCTCTGTCAGTACTGAGAGGAAGTAGATTTAATGGACTTGATTAAGTTTGTGATTTATTCTCCCAAAGGAGACATGATAGTCACTTCGGTGTCACTTCACAGCATTCTTCTTTTTTATATTTCCTACTCTTTGGGGGACAGCTAGGTTAAACACAGCCTCTGGCACTGTATTATTACTTAGGACAATATTAACTTCATGATAATGACACCCAAAAGGAAAATCAAATTTCAAAACATGATTGGTATTTCTTGTTTTGAAATACAATTTTCAGACAAGGTGTGCTTAGTGCTAGTTCTAAAACATTAAGCTTAATAAAAGGTAAAACGTATCATGCTGCAAACAAACATATTTGTGAATATAGATTTTTTTTCTATTGCTAACAGTATTTTCTCTGAGCAAGTAATGGCAAAACTTACAAGATTACTATTTGGTAATTGCATGAATTAATAGTAATGTAATGTCCAGTTAATAGTGAAGTATCAGTGATCCCACATGCATGGAAATCTTGTGTGAAGTCACAGAGAAGGTCACTCGTCCCTACGAAGTTTGTTCTCTCGAGTATTAAAGATGAAAGTGAATGGTGCTTAGTTTCAATGCTGGAGGTAAGCACGACCTAAGAACACTGAAAACGACCAAGGAGTAAATTACTCCTCACCATTTAAATGGATTTATGAAGCAATCCTGCAGGGAAACTTTTAAGAAGAAATATTGTGTTGAGTAATCCGAAATTCTTTCAATACTAAAAACATCCTTTTAGAAGGGGACTGCCTTTTCAAAAGCTTAGTATTATAACTGTAGGCAGAAAATTGTTTTCTAGAAATTAACCTTTTGTGAAGATTATATTGGATCATGACTTTTCATGACTATGAAAACAGAAAACTTCCGTCAGACCTTTTATATTGGGTTTCATGTAATTTCTGTCAATCAAAAGAGAAAGCAGAATAGAAATTACACTCTGAATCATGGCTTCTCAAGTTGAAACCACAATCTGTCTTTCTCAACAGCACATTTGTTTATTATTCCTTCCCAACACACCCCCGTCCAAGTAACATTGTATCCCAGCTAGTACTTTGAAATGTATGTCCTTTTTAATACATCTGCCACAATTGACTATCCCCTCAGCTGGATAGTCGTGTTTTTTCTAAATATTTTAAGTAGCATTCTATTATACATCCTTGAGGATGTCTCCATGTTTCTGCTTTTACTTTTATAACATCAGTGACTGACCTATACTGCTAGGCTATAAGATATACGTACACTACTCTGTTATAATGCAGCAAAGGTTATGCCAACTTAGCCTCCTGCCAGGCATGGGTTGGGACTGTTTTCCCTCACCACTCTCAGTGCTGGGTATACTCACTTTTTACAAGTGCCCACCTACTAGACAAATGTTTCTAAACTTGTTTTAATGTACTTTTCTTAGTTACTTAGGAGTTTATCACCAATTGCTGTGTATTTATTTTCATGTAAGTCTTCTGTTTATAATATTGTCCAATTTTTTTAATGTCTCTTTTTCAGCTGGCTATGGCTTCTATTTCTTAGGGAGATAATTAGTGTCAGGCTGCTTTTTTATTTTTGGCATACTGCTCTGTTCCATACAGAACTTCTAATAGTTTTGTCACTAAATCTTTTACAGTTTTCATTTTACACTTGGGTTCTCTTGCCTACTTTTTAAAAGGCCTCTCTTACCATAAGTGTATTTTAAAATTATTTGTACTTTTCCTAATAGTTTATGATTGTGTTTTCATACTTAAAATGAATAAAATGATACTTTCATATATTATGTAATTTTATTTTTTGCCAAAATTGTAGTCAACTCTCCACAAATTGATGAAATTTTTATCTTTTTCTTTAATGATTTGAAGTACAACCTATATACCACCAATAATAACTAGATTTGCAACTTGTCACCTTTTACCCACTTTTTAAATTCTGTTTTCTAGTTAGACAACATATAATTATGGTTTTTCCTTGCTGTTTAAAATCTGTAGAGTTATTGTCTATATTCAGTTCTTTTTTTTTTTTTTTTTTTGAGACAGGGTCTCGCTTTGTAGTTCAGGCTGGCCCTCTGCTCACTATGTAGCCCAGGCAAGCCTCGAACCCAGCAATCCTCCTGCCTCTGCCTCCGGAGTGCTGGGATTACAGGCGTGAGCCACCACGCCCAGCACTGTGGTATATGGTATTGATTGCTGGTGGGCGTGAGTCATCATGCCCATCATTGTATGTGGTTACTGGGGATCGAACTCAGGACCTTACCCTTGCGAGGCAGGCGCCGGCACCACTGAGCTTAATCTCCAGCCCATATATATTCAGTTCTTTTTACCTTATTTATCAATCAAATGCACAAATAAACAGGCCATGTCCCCAGGCTACATAAAAAGTGAAGAAATTACCGTGAACATTTTTGAATAACAGTTCCAGGTGCTATGTGTATTTATTTCTTGTTGTTATGCATGTACTTTTGAGGGACTTTCTTCCAACAAGTCCATTAATTAGCTGTTTTGCCCTTATTTTACTGATAATGAATCTAAGTTCAAATAGATCATCAACTTGCAATAGGCGTCAAGGTTGTCAGAGATAGAGCCAGAATCCAAACCCACATCCAAATGCAAGTTGAGCCCCTGGCTTTAATCAAGGCTCAGAGACTCAGGCACACAGTGAATGGCCTGGCAAAGTTAAATGTTTTGAGGTGCAATGTGTCATGAGAGCCATTATAATCAGGAAAAGGAAAAGTTCCTTAGAGAAGGGAAAGCCTCCATGTTTGGAGAAGATGGCCAGATTGTCCTAAGGCATCTTAGTAGCCCTTCGAAATCATCAGGATTCTGAGCCATGCATCATGATTGCACCCCAGCTCAGGACACTTCAGTGGGTGGTCCAGGTGGCCACTTAGGCTAGATTAGCCCCACCCAAGAACAAAATGAAAACGTAGATACTGCATTGACGTGTCTTAGGCATCTGCCCTTTAGAAAGTACACCGGAGTTAGCTAGTGACCAGCCATGTCCCAGAACAGTCAAAGCAGTCTCTGTGTTGGACTGGAAGGGGGAAAGACTGTTATCTACGGGGTCAGATAGCTGTGGCATGAGAATAAGTTACGAAGCCCCTTTGGTTGAGTTATCTCATCATACACTTAGATATTAACTTGCAGACATTTGTATTTTCCTTTTCTTCTATCATTTGAGAATAGAGATGAGCCAGATGTTGGAGAACTTTCTCTAACCCCCTGAGATCACAGCCACGTCCCTTGCAACACAGCCCCCTGGTGTGGGCAGGCAGCCACCACACCTCTGCCCACGTAGCTCTCTGCTCAGCTTCTGAATCCTTGCTTGGCCCAAAGGGTATTCTATTTTCTCATTTCCTTTCTTCCCCCCCCCCTCCATCTTGCAAAAGAGTGCTTATCTCTGAAAAGGCATTTTCTGACATTATTCAGAGATACAAGTATCCAGAGAGAAGGAAAGGAGCAGTGTGGAGAGTTTTGGTGATGCTGTCTCTGTAGGCCCCTGGTCACTTGGTTCCTGGGTGCTGATCCGTGGCTGTCCTAAAGGACTCACTGGAGCCCTTGCAGGTTTGCTTTGCGTGTTAATTTTGACCTCCATTCATATATCGTACTTACTTTTAGATTAAGTTACTGGAGACAGAACCAAGGGCACCCGCTAGGACGTCACTCTAGCCCTGAGCTCCCTCTTGCAAGATAAACACAACAGAAAACCAAAGTGTGTGCGAGCATAGTAATTCATCGTTGTTTTGTTCCTTCCTTTAATGTGCTAAAATTTACTTTTTCTACTCTTAATGTTTTCTCTTAATTAGCTCTTTGTGTCCAATATACTTTCACTTGTTTTCTTAGAGTTTTAGACAAAAATCAAAGCCTACATTTTAATAATTATACAAAAGTCAAGATGTTAACATGTGAATGTAATGCTTCTTTTAAGAAATAGAAAGCAGATGTATAGATGGGATGTACACATTGATTTTTAGCTACTTATTCTTGGAGTGTACCATTAGCATATCATAAAAGAGATCCATCAGAAAATAAACCTGTATGTCTAGAAAGATTATATGAAAGTAATTGGGAAAGAAAAGTATTTCCTTTAAAAGAAAAATTATGTATGCATCCTTCACAGTCTCTTAAAATCTGACAGAATAAAATTGAAAAATGAATCAAACATAGACAAAGAGCAAAAGTTTTCTGTATGTCTTCAGGAAACATCTAATCTTTTAAGGTTCAACAATCCAATTACAAGCTGGTACAAAGGTAAAATACAGATAGGAGGAGAACATTTAATTCTTCTAATGGCAGCTAAAAGCCTATTTCTTAACAAATGGGGACATCTGATAACTTTTCTACTTATTCTACTGAAAATACATTTTCTAAAAGATTGTTGATAGTGTTAGTCATTTTCTTTCGTTCCAAAAGGCCCACGGGGACCTTCATGCCAGGGAGCGCGAGGGTGTGTTCGCGTTGGCTTCTCCGCCTTCTCAGCTTGTTCCGCAGGCCTGAGCCTCAAGAAGATCCAAACTCACCAGCCAGGGCTGCTTCCACTTGGACCAGTGAAGCTGAGGGAAAAGGCACAGAAACAGTCTTAGAACTTGGTTTTCAGTAAGTCAGTTAAATATTTTATTTCCAGCAACCATGGGTATTTGCTTTGGGTTATTCTAAAGGGCACTGCTATATTTATCTTTTAGGTTTTCTTCTAGAAAGACATTTTGAGTTTCCAGAGAGCTCAGACTATCAAGGTAATAAGGTATTTTTACTGCCTTATTCATTGTTTTCCATATAATCAAGTATTTATGAAGCCTTGATGACAAAGTCACAGTTATTATTTTTCTTTTTCCTTTACAGTCACACACTCTTCCTGAGGACTGACTGTTCTGTCTCTCTCTCTTCACAAACATAAACCTTTCTATTAGTTGACAGCAACTTTGGCCTTTGATTAATTTTTGGTTGTTACTCTAGACATGAAATTACTTTTAAAAAGAAATTACACTCAATGTAAATTCAGTACTCTAGTTTAAATCTCCTTAGTTCCTGCAGCCTATTTGTTTGGACTACTCAAAGGAATCGGAATCCCATAATACAGTTTCTCTGTGTATAATTTTTTAAACTTTAGACATTCTGGAAAAAACAAGTAATTACTGATGACATAATTATTTCTACAAGGACTACCCATAGTCTACCACAGTGGAGGAAATATTACATTTCTCTCCTGTCGATATCCATTTGGCTGTGGAAAGATGCCTGTTACGCATTTAAAGTCATTTCTAGAGCTGAGATGACGCTGAGTCTATCAGATCCGACTCACAAGAACCTACGACGTGTGGAACTTGACTCAGGACATGAAGACTCCAGCTGAGGATAGAGACAAGGCCCATACACAGAGAGGACGGGTGATGACAGGGCCCTTGTCTGGCACACAGGGCGTGGTCAGGCCCTGATCTAGTGGCCAAAGCCTCTGAATAACAAATTCGGGCGGCATCACTTCCACAGGGAGTGATTCCGGGATGAAGGTAACCTCTTCTGATACCATGGCAGTGACACAGCGGGCCTAACCCTTACGTCCCACAAACCAGTAAGTTCCTCATTTGTTTGTTATAAACACCCTAGACAGGCTGGGTGTGTCCTCCGGAAGGACCTCGCAGAAGAGACTCTCACTGTCCGCAAGCTGTAAATACGTCAAGAGGCACGCCCGTCACACTCACTCTGGACTAGGCCATCCCTTCCTCTCCCCCTCTCACCGTCTCCGCCACCTCACTGCTCACTTCTCACTTTAATCCCTCTCTTGGTCACTAGGACGACTATCCAACACCAACAACGTCAGGGAAGAGAGCTTTATTTTGGCTCCTGATTAAGGACTACAGTGAGCAAGGCAGACGTGCTGTGGCCGAGGAGCCTGGTTCAAGGAAAAGCTGCTCACACCATGGGAGTTAGGAAGGGCGAGAAGGGAAGAGTCCGGGGGAAGAAACACTCACCTTCCAGGCCACGCTCCTAGTCACCTGCCTCCAACCAGACCCCGCTACCTGAGAGTGAGTCAGTCAGTGACCCGGGGTCCATCACCATCCCAAAGCACCACGGATGAGTGCAGGAAGCCGTTGGAAGATAGTCTTGATCTGAACGATAACCCCCTCCCTCGCCTCTCTCTCCCGCCACCCCTCTTCTCATCCCCTGCTCCCCCTCTTCTTGAATATCCCCAGGAGAGAAAGCGTAGGTTACAGATAAGCCACGGTTACTCTCTCCTGCATGCTCATACCCACAGCAAGTGTTGTTAGACGGTGATTTCCAGTTGTCTCTGCTGACATCTGTGTAATAATCTATCATTTGTGGCTCACAGTGCCATACACAAAACACCAAAATCACCGGCTGATAGTCAGCGTTACTATCTGCTATCATAAAATTGAACCTTCTGTGCTGGGATCCAATCCAAGGCTTCACTCACGTTTAGGGAACTGTTAAATCATTGAGCTAGAAGAACTTTCAAAGATTTTTTTTCCCCAGTTTTGTTACTAATCAGCATACACAGAATTAAAGATGCTTTTCTCCTTTAAATGTCAGATTTGGGATTATTGCTAAACCTTCCACTAATCTCAGTTAATCTCTTCTCAGTGGTTAGTGTTCAACATTCTCACATACTGTCAGCCACTTACAATACAAGAAAATGCACTGTTCAAGTGTAAGAAAGAATTGGAACCAAACTGTATAGATTTGGGAATATTCGATATTCATGTCCTAAGAATTACAGAGTTTTGAACAAAATAATATATCACCTGGGGCTACTTTTCATAGCTCTTTCTGTTTTGAATCAGAGTCACGTAGCTATTATCTCCTACCTGTCTGCTCCTCAGGATAATAAGGTTCTTGGAAGCAAAATATTCAGGCAAACATTTTCATTGAAATCGAACCAGCTGACCTCATGGGTAATCCTCATCCATTACTTCAGCAAATTCCAATTGGACCCTCACTCTGTGCGGTGTATCCCAGATGCTGGTGATACTGTAGTGCCCAAGTCAGTTACAGCCCGGGCTCTCATGGTCCTGACCTCTTACAAAGACTGATAGAAGAAACAGGATGAGGGAATCTTCGAACTGTGCTTTTACACGGCAGTAACGTTCTTATGAGGTACTCAACAAAGATGATAAGCAAACAAAAGAGAGTGGCATTATGGATTCCAGATGTTGGCAGCTGTTGACAGTATGCTATGTGGCTTGGATTAATTTTCACTAGATTCCCAAAGAATGAAATTGATCATCTGGCATCACAGAGAATCAGCAAACTTCAAGCTGCTTTGTGCCTCAATTGTAAAGTTACCTGAAATGATGGATGACAGATGTCTTCTACAACATACAGCAGAGACTCTGAAATCATATTGAAACAGATGATTTTTTTCTCTTATGCACAATTTAATCTTCAGATGGTGGGTTAAAATCAAAGATCTTCCATTCATGGTCCCTTCTTAAGCTTTTTACACTTTCGGTTTCCTTTTCTGAACTCCAGACACACGGAGTCTGCTGTCTTTGGAGTCTGAGTTCATACAGCAGACATTCAAGTTCTGTTTGGAGTAGGGTAAGATCTTAGAAACTTCCTTCAATAGAAGCTTTATGAAGGGATAAAAATTTCTGTATCTGGGCTGGGGATTTAGCTCAAGTGGTACTGTGCTTACTTTGGAAGTACAAGGGCCAAAGTTCGAACCCTAGTTCCACCCAAAAAAAAAAAAATTCTGTGTCTTTTAGTCCCCCAAAATACCTACTTACTGGGCTCCTCTTACACTTTGATAGTCATATATTTAAAGTACATATCATTAATTTCCCCAACCATTTCGCATCAAGCCCTAGAAGAAGGACCATACTAGGTGATCAGGAACTTTTTGTCGTACTTCCTTTACTGAAGGCATATGTAAACTCAAAGAGAAAATAATCACAGTTCCACAATACTGGAGCTGACCACACTTTATAAGATCAGAAAGGAAGGCAATAATTATGTATATTCACAGGACTATGTGAACATTTTTTAATTAACCCACAAAAGGCAGAATATATTAGTATGCTCATAGACCAAGTTAAGAATGACTTCATTAAACCAGCACAGCCAAATTGCTTTTAGATTGCAAAGATTATATTATTCAGCCACACACACCAAGTAAAGTGGTTTGTTCACCAGTGAGGGTGAATAAAAAAATACATCCAGGTTATTGCTGGGCTCAATGTTGGTATGCCAAGGTGGAATATGATTAAAACTTATGGTGAATGTTTAACTTTTAAACTTTCGTGACTGTCAAAGGCACGTGGCCTTTCATCCGTCCTCACTTCGAACTCAGGTACGCCGTCGTACGTACCGCTTCCTCAAGGTTCTGGAAGTCCTCTTGCCTGAGTCTTTACTTGCCCTCTCTTGGCGGCCTTGATGTCCTGGATCCATTCAAACGCTTACTTTTCATGGTCATTTTGACTCTGCGGAGAGCCAGGAGCGTACGGTGCCAGATGCAGTGACTGAGGTGGGTGAAGACACAGCGTGACACTGGGGCAAGCCCGCCTTTCCCGTGGACGGCGCTCGACAGCAGCATTTGCTACATTTTTTAACACACCTCATAAGAAACACAAAAGAGGACTTCTGGAACTGTTACCATAAGTAAATAATTTTGCTTTCCTAGCTGAATTGTGCCTTAAACTTTCCTAGTTTGAACATTTTTACTAAATCCCTACTGTGCCGAGAGCTATTTGCAGATGCCAGATCGTGGGATTTTCAAGAGTCTACTGTAAGTTGCTACCAAGAGCAAAGGGACATCGCAGAGCTACCGCGATGATCAGACGGTTTTCTAGTCAGATAAATGGAGGATTTTTACTGAATAATTAGAAACAAAAGCTCTTTCCAGATAGAAGCTATCCCGGTTCCAGGGACCCTACCTTCTGTCTGTTCTCCTCATACTTCAGCTCCAATAACTATCTCTAATTTACTTCCTCGTGCTTAGAGTCCTATATTTATTCCAGAGGTATGATGTTGTCTTGCTGTGGGTAACTTTTGGAGATACGCCTCTACAGGTCACCGCTGGTGGCTGATACCCACTGGCCCAGTGCCAGTCCCCAGCCTCTTACCGGGTGGCCCTGAACTCAGACGGCCTCCAGGTACCGCAGGACCCTTTTATTTGGTCCTCCTGTCACTGCGGTTTAAAGTCCCCACCATTTCCAGGACTGTACATGTCTAATTTGGCTTCAAATCTCACATCTGGGAGCATGCCCATACACATAATTTTATTCTTTATGGTATTTCTAATGCTTCCTGGTTTTATGTGCACCGTCTGACCTAAATCCCCAGACTAACACGGCTCCCTCCTGTTTTCTGCTGAAAGACAAGAGAGCACCAAAGTCAGAAAGTTAAATTTTAAAAGTAAACCCAGAAATATCTACAGATGTTCAAAGGATTGCATGTAGAAAAATATTTATAGGGCCAGAGATTTAGGTCAGTGGTTCTGGTGCCTGCCTAGCAAGCACAAGGCCTGAGTTCGATCCCAGGTAACCACATACAACAGTACCTGGTGTGGTGACTCACCCGCACCAGCAATCAGTGCCACATACCATAATGCCTGGCATGGTGGCTCATGCCTGTAATCCCAGCACTCAGGAGGCAGAGGCAAGAGTTCAAGCCTGGCCTGGGCTACACATTGAGCTCAGGGCCAGCCTGAACTACAAAGCAAGACCCTGTCTCAAAAAAAGAAAAAGAAAAATGTTGATAGATTTAAATAAGATTGGTGTATCTTTGTACTGTGCCATTAAAACTTACTGAGAAAGGTATTAGTAAAATATAGTAAAGATTCTGGAAATTGAAGCTCCTGGGTTCTACTGAACAGAGACCATAAGTAAATCACAGCACGTAGATGATATATTACAGGGTTAATTCTTTCTTTCTTTATCTTTTATTTTGTACTGGAGATCAAACTCAGGATGTCACACTTGCAAGGATTAATTCTTCATTAAAAAAAAAATCAGAAGTCACCTCACCTCTGCTCAGTCCTAACTAAAAAACCAAAAGTTTAATCAGAGTGAATTTAGTACCCAGAACCATATTGGCTTTAAGTGCTTCAAGTGAGTCAGACCACTAAGGACTTAGAAGTAGTGAGTATAAAGGGTATATTCTGTGACTTTGTCTAACAATATGTATCTCATGACTTTATAATGCACTGAACCTGACTGAATTTAGTTATCCCTGCAGATCCTGCTCTTTGGTATTCTAGTGATTTAAGTACTCTGGTTTCACGTCGTATAAGAATACTTTATAGAACTGCATTTTCATTTGTGTCATACATACTGTTATTTTTGTTTACATGCTCTGAGTTTTCATAAAATGAAGCATTTGGCAACTATCAAAAGTCATCATTCCCAGCAGTTCAGAAGAGTCACGTATTTACCTGAAGCTTCCAGAATGCAGATGAGGTCCATAAAAAAAATGCTTCTGATTCTACTCACCCTGCACATTTCCCATTGATATGGTGCCCACATAGAGGATGTTTGGTGATCACATGATAAATGGATGATGGATGGATAGATAGATGGATGGATGGATGGTGGGTGGATGGATGGATGGATAGTAAACGGATGCCAGATGGGTGGATGAAAGTAAAAAATCATATCAGTGCACCCGCAGACAAAGTATGTCTTGACTGATTTTTCAATTTTTTAAGTCTCTAAAACAAAATAATTTCAGAACTTCAAAACCACTGAGAAACAATCATGAAGCCCACTAAGGAATTTTGAAGTAAAAAATAATTTCAACAAAGCAACAGGAAAAACATCCTCAGCCTCGTTAGTCAGCAGGGCAGTGCTTTTTAAAACCACAGGGATGTGTCACTATGCATTCAGTTGATGCCAGGGTGAGGGATAAAAAAATTTTATACATCGATCTTTGTTATGTAAACTGTGGCAGCCATATCAGAAAACAGTTTGTGATTCCTTATAAAGGGAGACAGGCAGTTAACACATAAACCATCAGTTCTACTTACTGAAGTGAAACAGAATATGCATCCACATAATGACTTTCATAATTAAACAGGTCCCCAGATTAAGAAGAACTCAAATGTCTAAACCAAATCAATAGGCAAAAGGATAAACAAGTTATGGTTTCTCCATACAGTAAAATATTGATAGTCAGAAGAGGAACAGTGATTAAAACCTCTGAAACTAGGAGGTAAAACAGACCTTTCCTCCCTACAAATTGGTTAGCCCAAATACTTCATCACTGCCGTGGGAAGTTAGCACAATATCTTACAAGCATCGTACGCTTAATCCTCCAAAACTCTCCAAGACCCCGTGGCGGAGCCTGGGAAAGTACAGCAAGTGGCAGGTGAGACAGGTTCTGCAGTGTCTTCATTATCCCGACAGGCGACGTTTCCCACTCTGAGGACCAAAGAGTCTCAGGCAAGAGATGGTTGGTGCGCCCTTTTGGACAGCAAAACCTTCATAACAGGAAAACTGAGTCCCTGATCTCATTACATCACTTTTCTGGAGAATTTTTAAGAAGCTTCTGAGACAGGAAGTGAGGGAAGGAGAAGAAAAGGTGATTATGATTTTGTGTCCGGCATCTGTAAATTGAAGTGAAATGCATAGTCGATCGGAAGAATGGAGTATCTAGAGGCCACCTCCTAGTCCCACAGCTTATTACTTGCTCGCAGGCAGCAGGAAGACTGCAGTTGTCCCAGGGAGACCACAGTGCTCTTACTTTTCGTGGTCTGCCCCAAATGGTAAGAATTCCCTGTAGAAGGCAGAGGAGCTGTGCTCTGCTGGTTTGCAGTGCTAAACTCAAGGGAACCGGGTGAGAAGGAAAGAGATCAGATCCTGAAATAGAAATTAGTAAGCTGAGACGAATTGTATGGTTGAAATCGTATTAAAATCCATCATTTCAGGCCAGAATTTTACGTAGTAGCATATTCGTATCCTATATGTGAAACTTTTCAATACTATTTTAGTGGTAAGCATATGGTCAGATGTACACACTAAGTAAAAAGACAACTGGAGAAATACTTCTTTTATATGATTTTCTGAACTTTTGTCATTAAAGTAGGTATTTAATTTTATTACACACTGTTTTTAAAATAGCATTTCTTTGAAGATGAATAATCCTATATCATTTTCAACACTTCAGGCTCTCATAAGTTCATGCTAAGAAGTCTGTTATCCTAATAGATTTTCCTTTGTACATGATTTTGTACTTTTCTCTGACAACTTTTAAAACTATGTGATTTTGGTGTATATCTGGAATTTTAACAAAAATGTGTGTTGGGAGCTTCTTTTTACACTGCGGTTGGTTAGTGTTCTGTAGGCCTCACCTACCTGTAAAGTGAAGTCTTTACTCATGCTTGGAAAGTTTTCTATTATTATTTCTATAAACAAATCTTTTATTCTGTGTGTGTTGTCTTCTAATTTCTCTGTAACTCTGTATAACCATAACCTGGTCTTCTTAAAAGTCAGTTTATAAATTCTATGCTTTTTCTTTTCTTTTCTTTTCTTTTCTTTTCTTTTCTTTTCTTTTTTTCAGTATTTGGGATCGAATTCAGGACCTTGTGCTTATAAGACAGCACGGTGCCACCAAACTGCATTATTTTTCTCTGGTATCTTTTTAACTATCTTTGGTAAATTTATAATTCATATTTGAACTATTTTGCTGAGATCCTCCAATTTTTAATTTGTTTTCCTCAGGTTCACACCAGTCTTTTCCAAGGCACTTCCATGACCTCTTGTATCGTGTCCTCTTCTTTCTCCAAGTTCCGTTGTCCCTTGCTTAACCAGTTCGTAAGGCCACACTCCCTGCCTGTTGGAGGTCTTTTGTAGTCGTAGTGAATGGCGTTTTGTAAGGTTTTCAGAAAACATTGTGGAAGGCAAAGCTAGGTTATAAGAGAAAGGAGGTGAAATTTGGAATTCACTAAAGCTACCGTGTTGAAAGAGCTTGTCGATATGGTTAACATTTCTATACACCTGTAAAGTGGAGCAGCGGCAAGGGCAGACAGGAGGCTTGGTGAAATAAGGAAAAGCACAAAAATAGAGAGGACAGATGCTTAACATGAGAAAAGGTACAAGTGCCTGAGAGAGGAGAGTATAAGGAGAAGACTTGAGAAGAATTTTTTAAATGGAAGAAACAAGCTAAAAATGAGAAAATAGCAGTGCCGCAGGGGCGAGTATTGGAGAAATGCAGCAGAGAGACCCAGAGAGGGAGAGAGAGTGAACAACTGAATCGTAGCAGAAAGAAAAGTGCCAAACAGCCCAGCAGAGCCCAGGTCAGAGACCGCAGCGAGAGGACGCAGGTGTGATTCCTACCTGACCACTGTGCCGTGCAGCCTGCTGTGCACGCCGCTCACTCCTTTTCTCGGCTGTGGGGGAGTTGGGGGATTCAGTGGTCACAGGTGCGTGGCAGGGAGAGTCCACAGCGCCGCTCGTCTGTCGTCTTGCTGCCCGGAGTGGCTGGGTGTCCTTTCCCAGCCCTGAGCCCAGCGCAGATGCTGTCAGGCCGCCACGTTTGCTCCAGCGGTTGGAGAGGCAGAGGTGGCCGCCAGGTGTGCAGAGTCTGCCCCGGGAGCCCACCCTTTGCATGGCCGTTCATGTCCTCAAGCAATGTGGAAGCTCTGGTGCTGGCTGCTCTCTGGGGCAGCAGGGATTTTAGGGTGCACTTCAGGGAGGTACAGGTCACCCCAGAGGCATTGCTGCCCCCTTTCTATGACTCAGACATTGTGCTTGATCTCCATGTATTTTCCTTCCGGCTAGCTTTCTGTTTCTGGGCGTACGGTCTCCCCTACTTCAGAATGCCTTTGTCTTCAGGGAATCTTCTCTGCAGGCCTCTGATGCCATTCCTCAGTTCAGCCATGTTGCTCCTCTTAAACCTCTTTAATGAGTACTTTTGACAGTGAAAATGGAATTACAGGGCCGGAGATTTAGCTCAGTGGTTCCAGTGCTGACCTAGCAAGCACAAGGTCCCTGATTCAATCCCCAGTCCAAACACAATACCAGGTGTGATGACTCATGCCGGCAATCAGTACCACATACCACACGTGCCGGGCGTGGTGGCTCACGCCTGTCATCCCAGCACTCAGGAGGACTGCTGAGTTCGAGACTTGCCTGGGCTACATAGTGAGCTCAGGGCCAGCCTGAACTACAAAGCAAGACCCTGTCTCAAAAAAATGGAATTACACTGGCAAAACATTAACCAGTCCATGTGGGGAAGTATTTGATGATTCTTTCAATAGCTTTCATCAATGAATTCTAATAAATAGTACAATGGAATTAAATAATGTATAATCAGAGAAAAGGAATAAACCAATGTATTTTTCAAATATCTTTTTCAAAGGTTAATTTTAAAGGCCTCTCTTCTTGTGATCAACATATGCAGTGTTCCCTGTAAGCAGAAAGATAGCCTAGAATTATCTGAGACCTAAACACCAGCACAGTGTCTGGAATAATAATGTTCCCAAAAGAACCCAACGTAAATATCATTTTTCTCCTGCTTGATTATTCTGTGTAGCATCCTTATATGAATGATAGCAAAGTGTTTGATTGTCCAAAGAAAAAGCCAATAATTGGAGCAATGTTATTCACAATGGAGTTAAAATAGAGATAAGGTAATATTCTGATGAGGCAACTTGCTAGAGGGGGGTCCTCTTTACCACTGAGATTAAGAGCAGTTGAGAGTGTGCCTTGGGCTTAAAGTATATGGTAATTTTCACTGTTCGTGTTTCTAGATGAAGAAGGACTTGTGACTAGCAAGATATCCGTAAAGAAATTCTGTGGCTTTAATAGCATTCATTTGCATAGTTTGACTTGAGAAACTTTTAAGATACATAAGTAGGAAATCCTTGGCTAAACAGTAGAGTACTATCTGGAAAGCATGGGTGATGGCGGCTTCTGGATCACGTGGTATCCTCTGGCAGTTTCATTCAAGGCACAAGTTTCAAAGCAGATCTGACTCTCTCCTGTGACTTTTGCTAATATCTTAAACTTTCTGAGTCTCAAAGCTATAAAAATTTTGAAGACTATCTGGACACCTAACAATAACCATAAGCTGCAGAGTGTACAGTCCTGTGGTCTTGGTCTGTACGTCACTGAGGAACCATTCCAACACCCACAGCTTAAATGAAGAAGGAGTTCAGTTTGGCTCATGGTTTTTAGAGAATTCAATCTGCGGTTGGCTGGCTCCTCGACAGAAAAAGCGTGGAAGTAGGAGGACGAAAAGCTGCTCGCATCATGGTGCCCAGGAAGCAGAGAAAGAAGGCGGGAACCAGGGCACACCTTCCCACTGCCCCATGTCTGGGCATGAGAGTTTGGGTGACAACCTTGATCGAAACCACAGCCTAGAAAAGACTCACGAGGAAGAGAAAACAGTAACTCACACAGGAAGGGGCTGTGCTTCTTTGAGGCATCAGCATTAACTCACAGGAAGTGACGTGCGAGGGAGTGCGGTGCTGATCTCAGCCCTACCTTCCACCCGGGTGCACTGAATCGAGCTAGCGCAGCGCCTTGGCGAGGCAGGCAGGAGAGCATCTGACGGAGCGTGGCGGTCTCCAGACAGGCGGGTGTCAGGGCCTCGGCGTTCCTACTGAGTATCCCTCTCTGAGCAGAGTAAGCTGGGTAAGCGTGGTGTTTTCATCAAGCACTGTCCCCAGAGGTGAAGGTCCTTTCTGCTGGCCTGATTCCAAGAAGGGAAATAGCAACAATCAAGCTGAAACATGAGCTTTTGTGGAAATTCATGATACACAGATCATAGAGAAGAAATTAGAGGGAAATTCACTGTTTTGAGCTTAAACCATTAAAAGCATTCAGCTGTCATTAAGTCTATGGGCATGACATGACCAGCGCTGTGGCCTGGAGGCCAGGGTCACTCATGGTCACCAGGCAAGAGTACAGTGATCAGGACCACCTCGGGTCCAGGATTAGCTGAGCAGGAAACATGCGGAGGGAAAACTGCCCCCTAGACTTGGGGTGCTGCTGTTTCAAACCCAAGTGGGACCAGAAGGTAGCATCCTCCCCATCTCTAGGTGGGCTGTTAGTTACTTGTCTCTCATTGGTGAGACAAAGTACCTGACATGGAAGTTAAAGAAGAAAGGGTTTATTTAGTTCATAGTTCATAGAGGTTTCATTCCATCATCAGCTGGCTCAAGGCAGGTTTGATACCAAACAGGCATCACAGACCAAAACAACGTGACACACAAGCGGGCAAAGCAGCAAGAGACCTTAACCACGCCTTTCTGCTCATTTTATCTTACTCAGTCTACTGGGATTATGGCAGTGCCAAACCGATCACTGACATGTAGTGGTTTAGTGATCACATGCCCTTCATGTTGGCATCTCCACTCTAGACTCAGCCACCCAGTACTACACGAGCCTTTGAGGAAACATCCAGACTCAAACCATGACGTGGACCATGAGCTTTTCTCTTCCTTCACCTTTACAGTCGCCATGTGAAGAGGCCAAGAAACATCTTAGTGGAAAGAAAGAAAGGAAGGGGAAGAGGGAGAAGGAAGAGAGGAATTTACTTTTTTCCCGGCTACACTTCTAACCACATAGGAAGAAGTTATTGAAAAAGAAAGGAAAAAACAGCAGCTAAAGTTCCTCCAGTGCTATGAGATTCTGTCTGGGAAACAGAAAGACTGGAAGGCCAACAATGAGTATTTATCTTTGTTTCTCACTGAAAAACAGGGCAGGTTGTTTGGAGAGTAAGAGCCGGACAAACAAATCAGGTGGATTTGCCAGAGCGCTGGGCACCTGCGAGTCCCGAGAGCCCCCCCCAGGACAGTGGGAAGTGGCTCCAGTGGCAGCCACGGCTGAGTGGTGAGGTGGCTTCGTACGGACACGGGAGGAGTCGGGGGGAAAGGAGCAAATGAGACCGGACAGCTCGTGCTTGAGGGTGGAAACGACCCTTGCGTGGAGGCAGAGCGAGAGCAGAGGCAGCAGCCCTTGCTTCCGGAAGAGCCGCTAGGAGCATGACTTCAAAATACCCGTGGTCGCCTGTGTCGATGCCGAATGTTCGAGAGCAGCAGAACGAAAGAAAGGTGCTGGGAAACAGGCTATTTCAGAGACGGCTGTTGGTGCAGAAACACACAGAAAAGGGCATAGTTATAATTCTTGTAATGTAACAAATAATTTAGCATCCTCAGATGGCTTGTAAGGATACAAATGCATGCTTAGCTGCCAAGTGTGTGGAAAGATGGAAAAAAATTATGAACTCCAAGGTATCCTTTGAGTAGGTGGCTGGATGCCCAGTATGTACACACACACCCACACACACGCACGCACACACACTTATACATTATAATCACAGAAAAGGTGATTTTTTTCTTCCCCCATTTTCATTTAACATTATAACTTCCTTTAGCCAATAAATATTCTTTGAAAGTATACATTTTTGATATAAATATTTTATCATATAAATAGACACGTTATATTTAAATATTCCTGTGTTTTTGGATAATTTGAATTTTCCCGTGTTCCATTTTTAGAAATAAATTGCTTATATCTGTTTAAGTAAATCTTTGAATTTCTACCTTAAAATATATCAGAGAAGAGGAAAAGGAGTGGAAAATACTTCACATTTTAATGAACTCTTACTCTAATAGTAATAGAGGTATAGTAAAGAAAAATGGGGAAATATATGATAGTTTTATAGTGAACACGCACACTCCTGGATAGCTCTGCCGCGAGGACACTTCCGTGTCTCCGGGACCGTCTCTCTCCCAGCCGCTGCCCTGGCCCTTCCCCTTTTCCCGACTCCTCCTGCTCACCTGCTCGCTGACTCTCTGCTCTGTCCTCGGACGTCTGTCCTCCCGCCCTCTGGCTCCTGCCATCTCTGTAACCAGCTGGACGTGCTCTCCGCGGTGTTCAGAAGCGGCGAGTTTCACTGTGGACAGGGGCTCTGGGCACCATGGAGGCCCAGGGCCCGGCTGAGCACGGCTGTCCGCAGAGCCCTGGCCCGCTGGTGCGTGGGCAGCGCGGTCCTGCCCCGTCGCTCAGGCTCTCTGTGCACCCTCGTGTCCTCTGCGGCCAGGTGGAGACAGTGACCCTAATGACTCCCAGAGGCAGTGAGATTCAGTGAGTCAGAACATGCAGATGGCTCAGGAAATGTTGGTTCTTCATATCTTCACCACACACTGGCTTTTTTCCATGAATGTGTCCTTAACAAAAGGGAAATTATGAGAGATTTACTTACTCTCAACATGTGTATGTGGAAACTACACACATTGTTCCATCAGCCTGAGTTAAATCCTCATCGAGGCCAGGTAAACGGTCGGCATTTCTAGCTCGCTTCCCGCTCAGGTCACACCGAGCTGAGCCCTCTCACTCCCTCCGTGATTCCTTGTCACAAGATGAGCACACGCAACACAGCAGTGTACAGCCTGTAGAACACAGTTTCTAGCCTCTCTCTCCCTAATGATTCTGTTACGAAGCCGCCACCCCACGCCTCACATCGCTCTCTCCCTGCTGTCTAACAGGGTGAGTTGGTTTTTTGGACAAGGATTTCAAAGAAAACAAAAGTAGAATTACAACATGGCTTCACAGTGAGATGGACTGGGACTATTCAAATTTTTGCTCCTTATCTTCCTGGTTTTCCAAATAACTTGCAGGACAGATTGGGAAAAAGTTAATAAAAGCAGCCAACAGGAAATGATGAGGTTTTTAAAAATAACTTTACAGTAGTCACAAAAATCAAGTCATTCTGCATAGTCTAATAGATATGTTAGTTCTCTAGAGGAAAAAGGTATACGACTAATGAGTGATATAAAAGGAGATCTAAATAAGTGGAGAGATGAAACATGTTTAAGAACTGACACACCGAATATTTTAATGATGTCAGCCTTTCAGAATTGGCCTATAGAGTAAATAAAATATTAATCTTCATTCCAACAGTCTTTTCTCTGGTGAAAATAGATAAGCTCTTTGTAAAGGGTACATGGGCAGGCAAAGTGCCAAGACCAGGCACACTCTGCGCACAAAGACCATGGGAGGCATTGCTCAACCAGACGTAAAGAAATATTCATTAGCAGAGCGTAATTTTGGCATGAGGTGAACAAAAGTGAAAATGCGGTAGAGAACTCAGAAATCAGCACAAGCATTTAGGCAGGGTAGGTTTATGGCCAACATAGTGATAAAACGTTAAGTGTAATAAAAATACTGATTTTAATGAATGTGCAGGGAATATTAAGTTTAGATATGAACAATAAAATTAGAATGCTACATCATTTCAATTCTTGTTCCATTACAGATTTAAATATAGAGAGACTACATTGATAATGTAGGGAAATACCTTAATAATCATTAATAACTGTGGGTTAAACATTTTTATACACAAAATTTTATACACAAAATTATAAAGAAAAAACCTAAGAACTTTTGTACATGAAAAGATACCATAAATATAGTGGAAAGCAAAACCACAGGATTGTGACAAAGAGCCATGGTTGACTTGGGAATGACATTATACTAAGTCAGTGAGTTTGCTTTATTTCTGGCTGGAGTCCCACGTGGAAGCCATACAGCATGGCACATAATAGAAATTTTGCTCACATTCTGACGTTGCATATGCTGTCATTTCTGCTTTTCAATTCTGTCATTTGTTTTCAGTTTTTCTTTGTATCTTTATAGGCATTTTAGAAGAAATTTGTGCCCCAGCCTCTAGACCAAATCCCACTTAAATCTTTTTTCATGTGCCTAAAATATTTTCTTATTTTTACTATATCTATACCATTGGCATGAATTTATGATGTAGATATATTTTGTGCTTTCTTGTGTCCTCTGAAAATTATACAATAATCATTTCCCATGTTCTAATACCATTTTATAGAATATTTCTAATATATAATTACACTTTGTTCAGTTTGTGATCAAATTCAACCTTTTTTCATCAAAAGACAGCATAGACTCACTTTTTCAAAAGACAAAAATATCAGCGGAGAATTCTTGAATGGAATATAAAAGCTACAGGGTTATATTTTTAGATTAAAGTTCAGGAGTGAGATAACTAGGTCAAAGTATATAAGTACTTTATGCTTTCAAAATGCATTATAACACTTTTCTTACTCTGAAAATATATGAAAGTGTGACCGTATACTTGAGAATCAGAAAAGAAATGTGATACCTTAGTTATCATTCATATTTGATAATATGGAACTCTGGTGTAGATGTCTTTTTCCTTAAGGTACTTTTTCCTTAAGAAAACATGAAAAGGAGGGCTCTTTATCCCTTCTGTCTTCACTTGCTCAGCCCCCTACGTTTGCAGGGCCACACAGCCGAGCGCCGTGTTCACTGCTGCCTCACTCTGGCTCAGCAGGAGACCCTGCTTCCTTTACTTCCAGACAGAGATCTCCAACACATCTCCTGTCCTGCTGAAGTCACGCCTGTCGCCTGCACAGATGCGCGTCTGCCCTTGCTGATCTGCTCTGCATCGTTGTAGAGACACCGTGTCCACCGCGGCGGGAGCCAGCCTCCCCACACGCGGAACAGAGCTGGCCCTTTCCTTACGGTCCGAGCCGTCGCCCTCTCCGCACCGACCCATGAGCGCCGTGCTCACATCCTCTTGACCTGTGGCTACAAAACTCGAGTGGAAATTCCCCCAGATACACGACTGAAACCGAACTGTACCGTGTGTGTGCTTGTGCCAAACCTCCACTGGATCTTCCACGTTTCCTTTGGAGAATGATGAGACACGATCAAAAGCCACAATGATACTTAGTCATTTAAAAATGTATTACAGTAAAAGACATATGGCCATTAATTTTCCTTGAGAGAGTCCCCTTCACTGTAAGCGCTTACTCCGTCATTCTTGCCACGTTTTAGAGCAGTTCTGGGAATTCCTCCCTGGTGACTGGCTTGGTGCCTCCATGGTCTGGGGCAGCTCAAAAGCTTTGCTTTCCGTCGACGTCTTGATTTTGAGGAACAACTGGAACTTGTGCAGCACAGAATCTAGTCCAAAAGGCACAGAAGAACACAACACAACTTTTGTATCTCACTGAAAAGGGCACGAATGTCTTGCACCAGCTCAGGACGTGAAGGCAGCTACGGAGCATCACCAGCACATCTTCCTGAACTGCCCCCGAGAGTGCCGAGGGCGCTGAGACAGATGGCGTTGCACAGGGGCGGGCACTTGGAGGGGGCCTGAAGGCAGCGTGTCTTCTACTGTCGCCATTGTTTATCGGTCTTTAAGTGTCCGCCAGTGCCGCAGTTGTTGGCGGGCCTGCGCGCCTGCACCCGTCCCCACGCCGTGCCCAGCACAGGACCCGGGGCCCGTGTTGCTGCTGAGCTCGTCTCCAGAAGGGAAGGGCAGCGAGCCCGCCTCGAAGGGCAGAGGCGCAGATCCTTCTCCGGCGCTGGACGACAAGCACTGTCAAGGTGGAAGACTGTGGGCGGGCAGCGCGCTCTCGGACAGGAGCCCCTCCGAGACGGAACGCACGGGCAAGGGCGCACATGATGCTTCTCACAGACGCTGGGAGCGCAAAGCGGTCAACTAACGTGAACAAGTTCGAAAAGGCGCCTGGGATTAGAGACAGATTTTCCATGCCCGGTCAGAAAGACGGGCGTCCAGAACACCGGCACATTCTCTGCCTCGGCGTTGGCACACAAGAAGGGCTGGACTGTTTTCCAGGCCGCACGTCCCCGCGGGGCTCGGGGTGCTCGGCTGACACCCGGCCTGCGGCAGGGGCCGAGTACTGCCCCTCGCTTCTTCCAGGTCCCTCCAAACTATTTTCAGCACAGCCGTTAGGCTGTGCACTTAAAACATAAGCCAGATATTGGCCTTCTCCTTCCCAGTCTTAGCATCTTAACAGCTTCCAATTACACTCCGAGTTTTAAAAAGTATTCTCTCATGTGTGCCAGACTTACCATTGTAGCTCCTGCCATCTCTTGAAATGCACCTCCCGCCAGCAGCCCTTCACTCTGTCTCTTCCCGTTGTACTGACCTCCTTGCTACTCTTGAATGTCAACCACCTCACATGGGGCTTGACACTTTTTCTTTTCTAGGACACGTCCCTCTCACACATCTGCATGACTGCTCCTCTTTCGTGTCTCCACTTTAAATGTCAACTTCCCAACTTGATATTTAGTAACCCCCTTTCTGGTTTATTTTGGTTCCATAATACGCAATCCTGTCTAGGTTAGTATGTTTAATTTATTGTCTACTTCCCCAGTGGAGTACAAATTCCATGTGGAAATTGAAGTTTGCCAATTGTTTATTTATTAATGATTTTCCAAATCTTAGTGCAGTGTCTGAGTAGAGCAGACAGTCACAAAGTCACTTGGGAACAAATAATAGCTACCATGGAAAAGAAGAATTTTCCTTTTGAGCCAATATTTTACAAACGAAACAGGACAGAAGTAAATTGATATGATTCACATTTTTAAAAATACAGTTTAGATTTAGCTCAGTGGTCCTGCCGCCTGCCTAGCAAGCACAAGGCCCCTGGCTCGATCCCAGTAACTATATACAATGAAATGATGTTGGGTGTGGTGACTCACGCCCACCAGCAATCAGTACCACACTCCATAGTGCCGGGCGTGGTGGCTCACACCCGTCATCCCAGCACTCGGGAGGCAGAGGCAGGAGGATTGCTGAGTTCGAGGCTTGTCTGGGCTGCATAGTGAGCTGAGGGTCAGCCTGAACTACAAAGCGAGACCCTGTCTCAAAAAAAAAAAAAAAGTTAATGGTGGTGATTGTTTGCAATACCTTATAAGGACATTTAATTGATGTTTTTCCCTACAGTTGCATATGTTTTGCCAATACATTTTTCTTACCCATATAAAGAAATAAGAAAGGGAAAAAATAGTGCTGGGAAAACTCTGGACAGTAATTCTCCAAAAGTAATTCTGTCCTTTAGAGATGCACAAGGGTAGATACCCTTAATATCGGCATATTTTCTGCTAGTACAATTGGTCCTCATTCAACAGCTGGAATGACAGCTACTCAACCTTTATTGTATTCCAAAAGTCCCATGACTTTTCAGAGTCCTGTTTCCTGGGCACGTTTGAAAAGTACTGATACAACAGCATGACACAGCTTCTCACAAAGCTATTATGAGCCCAGGCTAAATCGATAGAAGAAAAGTGTCCAAATCAAAGCAATCTCAGTCCCTCTGGACTTGGCACTATTAGAACATATATATGGTTTTATATATTGCCTATTTCTGGGTCATATATTTAAGGTGTTCTTGACTAGAATGCAGAGGTGGGGTTGAAGGAGTGGGGGGATGGGTACAGGAGTTGGGCAAGTGAAGACGTAGAGAAACAAAACGCTATTTTCAGGATTTTGAGAGAGTTGTAATAAAGCTGAAAGCATTGATTTATTTTGTATTTTTCCATATCCCCAACCAAGCTCCATACCCAAACGCCACAGAGGTGGTTCTGATCTAATACAAGAACAGCTAGACTTCCTACCCATGGAATACTCCCCAGGGAAACATACTACAAATATTTCAGATCACCCGTGAATGCGTGATAAATCCTGTTTAGGAAGTGATTTCAAACTGCTCGACTCCAAAGGCCTTTTCAAGGTAAAGGTTCTTCCATTTTGTGAGTACAAAGATCTGGGTCATTATTTTCTACGAGATGTTACAGCCACCATATGCAAGCGGTTGGGTCCTTCCTTGCCGCGGATATCGGAAGAGGTGTGACAGGAAGGCCTGGGGCCGCCGTGTCCTGAAGGAGGGCAGTGCACAGACTCCCTTGGGCGGGATCCAATGTTCGCCCAGGTCTTCCTCAGTGACGGAGGAAGCGATGACGTGGCCCATACGGAGACGTTGAGGTTCGTGGCGGCCCCCCATAAAGCCCCTCAGTGAGTTTCACACCAGAGAGGCTTGCTGTGCCTCCGGTGGCGGTGGGGCTTTCAGTCTGCATCACACCCCAGCCCGCAGGCGCCTTTTCCTCAGAGCGGTAGTTCCGCATCGCTCTTTTCTTTCCTTCCTGCAGTTCCCTCTGAGTCTACCCCTTTGCTCCTCATACAGTGTTTTGAATAATGCGTCTTCCACACAGTGCGTCTTTCAAATATTTGTGGATGCTAATCCCATTTCTATTATAGAGCTTCTTTATACATACACTTCTTTTTCTTCCCACTTCAATCCCTATGATTTATTCTTCTTTTGTTCCAATTTGCTCTTTCAGGGACCTTTTTGCCATTTCGTGAGATTAGACATTTTTCAGAAAACTTAATAGAATAGGAACTTCGGAAACACTTTGGTCTGAGTCATGTTCTAGTATAAAGTCCTCCTTCTACATAAAAACTCATCTACAATTTAGCATCTGCTTATGTGACAGCTTTTTGACTATGACTCTTTCTAAACAGAGACACGGGTGCTATTCCTTTTTCTAATATGGTAACCACATTTGGGAATAAAGAGAAGATAGATTGTTCATTGAGTAAATACTTAAATATGGAAACTCAATTTGCTTTATTGCCATCATGTCATATTCTTCACATGCTTTAGATACTCAAGGCATCTTCTTGAGTAAACATAATTAAAACCAGTGAGCATGTAATATGTTTCCTCAGGATTTATATTCTGCACGGAGTGTTCACTGTGCGCTCTCTGCTGAGAGAGGACCGTCTCCGTCTGGGAGACTGGCACCCGTGGAGGCCCCGCAGTAAGACTGGCACGCTGAGCGACAGGTGAGGGCGGTGCCTTTGCGCCAGGGAGCCCGTGGCTACATCACAGGTGCCCGGACTCCTGATGAGAGAATTAAATTCTGATCCCAAATGTTCCCAAAAGGAAGAGATGTTATTTTCTTTCATAACCCGCACAGGAAGTTCCCTCCTGGAATAGCTCCAGAAACCTGCCTTTCGGTGAGCTCCACATGTGGAATGGAGGAATTCTTCTGTAGAAGATTCCACATGAGTACTGTTAGGATAAAAACTGAAAGACACACACACCTGTTTCTTCTTCTTTTCTTTTTTAATTTTTATCTTTATTGGTACATTGTTTATACAAATCATAACTGCTTCATTTTCTTTAAGAATCTATTACGAATGGCATGTGCATTTAAATTTAAAAACTTCATACATTTGTGTTTTGCTACCTTTTGTAATCAAAGAGATTCGTCTACATTCATACTACCTTGAACACCCCCAAGCTCATCTATAAGCAAAGAGATTCACAAAGATAACATTTTTTAAAGGGCCAGTAGATACTCTTCAAATTACTCCTTTTTCTGTTATGGACTTATTATGCAACCATTTTTTCCTGGTAGATAACCCAGCCTTTTCAAAGAAGATGCACCTTCCAGATAATAGTGAATAAAAAAATTCAGTGAGCAAAAGTCAGCTTATGGCCACTGTGATTTTCCCAGTCTATTATGTATCCTGGTGCAGCTGGTTTTGTTGGTAGCTCAAACCTCATCCTCATGGGCCTTATTCATTTGGTATTTATGAGCATCAATGAAGATGGAAGCTAAGAGGTATGAAGGAGAGAAAATGAGGGGAAAAGGTCGTGAACATAAGATTTTGGGAAGAATCATTAAGTCCCACATGAATGCCATGTGATTTGTTTTCACTAGCAATTTTCAAGTTTGTTAAACATATTTATATTTGGATACATAACTGCAGGAGCAACTTACAATAAGAAGAAAACCTCTGTTTCTGTGAATAAAAGGGCTAAAACAAATAATAATTCCTTCTGTTTTGCCTGATGGCTTGTAGTTTACATTATGATTCATGTAACTTTTTTTCGAGTATTTTTCTCAGCAGTCCCCCACAGTGGATAATAGGTGCTTTTGCAGAACTGTTGAATGACTGGATCAGGATCCCCAGCCATGTTTCCCGGCTCTGCAGTCTGTATCTAAATTTTTATCAAACTGAAAATACCAGATGCCAGCAAGCTGACCTATGTCATTGAAAACACGATAAGAACCGGGATGTGGTGGCACACATCTGTGAGCCCAGTACACAGGAGGCTGAGGCAGGAGAACTGCTGCCGCTTGGGAGACCAGCCTGGGCTATGGAGTTAATTCAAGGGCAGCCTGAACTTTATAAAGAGACCCTGTCTCACAAAAACAAAACAACAACAACAAAGCTAAGAAGGTTTTACAAGGTAAAAAATGTTTCAGCAGAGAGGCATGTTTGGGAAAGTTTATCTGCCTTAAAACTTGTTATCAACTGTAAGTTACAGAGACTTAGCCAGAAATCTGCCTTTTCCAACTAGTTTTCTAAAGTGATCTGAAAAGCATCAGGCTCTACTTCTGAGACATCGGAGGTTGCCTTCAAGCATAAACTATTCCCCTTTCACAAGTGCATATCTCATTGTAATGCAGCATGTGAGCTTCGTAGAGTGATTTTAGTTGTAGTTATTTTTTCCTATTTCCTATGCCACAAAAATCATACTTCCGTATTCCTTATGTAATTCCTAGGAAGGGTTTTCAAGGAGTCTTTGGCATGTACAATTATTTATCATCAAATATTTGTAAATGAAAGTGCTAGAGGATGAGACAGAATATAGACAGCTAATCTTGAGGTTGCTGTGAGTGACAGGCGTGGAGGAACACAACATTTCTGAAGAAGCGAAATGTCAGCCTGCAAAATTGCCTTTCCAGGCTGGATATTGGACCTTCATGTTCAGAAATGAAGACAGAAATCATTTCCCAGAATCCTGGTAACACTGGCAGCAGCTGTGTTAGCGTATTCGTTAACGAATATGTGCATGCCTACTTTTAAAAGCATTGGGAATGATTTCAGCATTAATGTGTTTAGAGAAATGCTTTAATATTAGTAGTATTCCTGGAGCTAATATCTATACCAATGCAAATCTATCTCTAGCCACTGAAAATCCATGTATCATTTACTTTGGAAATAAAGTTTCCTATCTGGTGGCCCTTAAGAGTATTTACTGCTTGCCGTTTGAATTATTGAAGTTATCCAGAACCAAGAAATAAGATGCGTGAAAATGCTTCCATTGCTTCTGTCAGCAAATGAATGATTCCGTTTGAATTTCCCTCAAGTTGTCCTACAGAGCCCCTTTCCTCGCTCACTGCAAACACCTGCCATGCTGCTCTTCTGCCACACGAGTGGGATTTACAAATCCAAGATGCAGAACGGAAGCTTATGAACTGGGGTCTCTGCTAAAAAATAAAGCTTAGGGCTGTGATTCCCAGGATATGCTGTTTATCTGTATATGTTCATTTGCTAAGTGTAACAGACAGGAAGGAAGAATGCCACTTAACAAACATCCCAGGGTCTCCAAAAGAAGGTTTTATTTTTGCAACAGTTAACCTAAAGAAATAGACTCTTCCAGACAGAGAAGCCCGGGCTCAGTTATAGAACACCAAACTCAGCAAAGACCCTGTGCTTCAGTGACAGCTGCTCACTTAACGTCTCTTTTCTTTTGCAAAAATGAAAATAGTGGAAAATACATAACATTTTTATGACAGTGCTGCTATTTTCCTTCTTTGGATCATTTGCTAGCATCAGAGAGCTCTTTAGGCTTCCTCTGTAACTGCTGACACTTGGTTTATTTAATGAAACTACATTAGCTGTTCTAAGAAGGAGATGGGATGCTAAGTAGGTCCCGGCTCATGTCTCAGTTGTGTGTCCTTTGCTGGTAGCAATGCCAGGTAAGTCACTCAACACCCCAGCACGTGGATTATCCCCGCTTAGAGGCAGAGGCGGGATCTCCAGCTTCCTCGGTGGCAGCCGGTGAGAGTGAGGTGCAAGGAGCCCTGACGGGGTCTGGGGAACGCTTGGAAGGTGATTTTCAGTGACGATGAAGTCATCGGTTCAGTCCTCTGCTAGTTCCTTCAAGAGAGCTGTCCTGAGACTCCTAGTGCCTCCGTGTCTATTCTTAACAAGTGGCTTTAAAAAGGAGAAGTAATAGAATGGATTCTTTAGAGCCCAGAACTGAGATTAACTCTTACAGGAAATAGGACCCTTAGAAGCTTAACAATCGATCCGTCCTCCTACGGAGAATCGGCCACTGGGGCTGGGATGGCCATGACTGTCATCTCCACCTGGGCCGGGGTGTGGATTTGCACCAGCACACACCATGGCCCAGCTGGAAGAACGTGGACACCCATCTCACTGCCGAGTGTGAGCTTGGGAGGAAAATGCATGGCTATAAAAATTTTGAAAATATGGTAGGAAATTTAAATTATGTTCTGATGATAATTTGTAGGTACATCAGGAATGATAGAACCTTATAATTAGAGACAACATCTCCTTTTTCTTTTCAGTATCTGTAAAGGATATACAGTGCTAACTACATTAGCAGACACTCTCCCATTTGCCAAATAAATACATAAAGCAAGCATTTGTCAAAGCAAAGAACTTGGTTTTCACTTAACCCTTAGGGTGTAATCAAGAAAACAGTGCATAATGTTAGACATCAATACTGAGTCTAAATTATGTCTATTTTTCCTTGGCAAGCTGGGAATTGTAGGGCATGTAATTAGGAGAAATTTATGAAGTTATATTTAACTGCTTTTCTTCACATTATAGGTTTTTCTGAGTTTAGTTGCTTCTGTTGTTTTGTTTTCATTTGTCTTTCATGAAATTCATAGGTATGTTTTATGCTACTAATTTAAGAATAATTTTTTCATAGAAATTTATAAGATTTGCCATGTGGTGTCCAGTGACCTTAGCCTTTGAGCTCTTTAGTCCTCTCCAAATGAAAAATTGAGATTGAAATCTTTCTCAGGGCTTTAATTAGTTTTCTGAGTCTGGCAAAGCAATACCCCAGTGACAGGATGGATTGAAAACAATCAAATGTATTGTCACACTGTTCCAAGACTAGAAATTCAAGATTCAGTTGTCCCTGGGGTTTGCTTCAGTCTTTGCTGGAGACTAAAGATTTCTGTCCCATCAAAATTTACATATTGCATTGCTGACCCACAGTGTGACAATATTAAGAAGAATCCTGAACTTCTACCGTTCATAAGCCACACAGTCTATGATGTTTTGTTATACTGATCCTAAAAGACTAAATTTAGTCCTAAAACATTACTTCCAAGACAATGAGGGGTGTCTACCTGTACTTCCTTCTTAGTGTCTGTGGGTCTCTTGGCAGTCTTCAGCAGTATGGGCACATAGTTCTGATCTTTATTTTGGTGATCACAGAACACCCTCTCTGTGTATCTCTGCATCTCTGTGTTGAAACCAGTTTTTCCAGCACCATTTGTTAAAGAGGCTTATCTTTCCTCCATTTGAGAATATTAGGCTCCTTTGTCAAGATGAAGTGGATTTGTATATCTGGAGTTGCTTGTGGATCTTTTAATCTGTTCCACTGATCATCAGGTCTGTTACTTTGCCAGTACCGTGCTGTTTTTATCACAGTGGCTTTGTAGTATAGTTTCAAGTTGAGGATCAAGGTACCCCCTGCCTAGAATTGCTTTTGCTATTCTATGTCTCTTATGGTTCCAGATAAATTTTTAGATCATTTTCTCTAGACCTGTGAAATATGCTGTTGGGATTTAAATCAGAATTGCATTGAATCTATACAGTAGTTGTGAGAGTATAGTCATTTTGACAATATTGCTTCTTACTACCCAGGAACAAGGGACTCTTTCCATTTTCTGATATCCTCTTCAATCTCCCTTTTCAGAGTGCTGTAGTTTTCAGAGTAGAGGTCTTTCACCTCTTTTGTTAGATTGATTTGTAGATATTTCATTTTTGGATGCTACTGTGAAAGGGATTGACTCCCCAATTTCTCTCTCAGTGAGTCTATTGTTCATGTATACAAAGGCTGTTGATTTTTAAGCTTTGACCTTGTATCCAGCTACACTACTAAACCTGATGATTAATTCTAGCAGTCTTTTGGTTGAGTTTTTAGAATCTTCTGTATAGAGTATCAGGTCATCAGCAAATAGTGACCGTTTAATGTCTTCCTTTCCTATCTTAATTCCTTCTATTTCTTTCTCTTCTCTAATTGTGGCTAAGGTTTCCAGTACAGTATTGAACAGGAGTGGTGAAAGTGGACATCCTTGACTTGTTCCTGATCTTAGTGTGAAAGGTTTCAGTTTGATACTGGCTGTTGCTTTCTCATAAATAGCTTTTATTAGTTTGAGATAAAGTCCATCTATTCAATTTTCTGTAGGATTTTGGTCATGAATGGTTGTTAGATTTTCTCAAATGCTTTTCCTGATCTATTGAAATGACCATATGGTTTTTGTCCTTGAGTCTGTCAATATACTGTATAACATTTATTGATTTACATTTGTTGAACTATCCATGCATCCCAGGGATGAATCCAACTCGGTCAGAGTACATGATCTTGATAATTCTTGATATTCCATTTGCCAATATCTTATTGAGAATTTTTGCATCAAAGTTCATTTGGGAGATTGTAGTTCTCTTTTTCGGTTGGATCTTTTTCTTCTTCTGAAATCATTGTAATAGTTGCCTCCAGGAATGAATTTGGGGGTGCTGCTTCCCTTTTGAATTCATTTAAGAGTTTGAGAAGTAGTGATGTTAGCTCTTCTTTGTCTCCTCCTTCTGAAAATCTTTTTCTCTGTCGTTTGAAAGATTTTTAATTTGACATGATCCATTTGTTTTGTATTTGGCACCATTGACTTAGATGTATCTTTGTGATGTGGAGTAGGGATTATATACTTTTGCCTGGAGCTTACAAGATCTTGGAGAGACATGTACACATTGGAGTCACTTGTGTATTGCTGATGGAGCTCTAATGTAGATGAGTTGTCATCCTAGAAAGGAAAATAGAGTAAGGAGAAAAGATTGCCTGCAACTGGTGTTTAAGACAAGCCAATATTTAATTCCCCTCGCCAGAAAGAACATACTTTAACAGGACAAAATTCAAGACTTCTGGAGTCATTTAAATCAATTGAAGAGGGAGTTTCAGGAGCGAAGAAGAAATCAAAAGTAGCTGAAAGTCCAGTGCAATGAGTTTAAGTAAACAGTGACGTGCCGTTTCCACAACACCCTAAAATTTACTACTTGGGTGGAATAATCAATGACAAATCCAGGACAGATCAATGTTAAGAGAGTATTGGGCAATATAAAAATGCACAAAGCCCAAGTAAATTACATAACAAATAAGCTGGAAAATAGGAGGCTGCAGTGAGAGTTGAAGCTGCTTGTACTGCAGACTATTTTTTGTAGCACTGGACTGAACCTGGAGCCTTCGTGCTGAGCTGACCTGTTTATGTCTCCCAAGCTGGGCTCCAGGCTGGGTTCCATTTGCCTCAGCCTTCCTGAGGTCTGGGATTACAGGAGAGCCCAGCATACCCAGACCTGTGGAAGACATGCAGTGGCAATGAAACGCTGCAAGCATATAGAAATACAAGATGGATTAAGCAGCTGAGGACAGGAAAAGGTTATTAAAATCAAATAGGTAAACAATTAGGAATCACATTCTTAGATGAATGCCTGTCTAGGCGGTGACAGTCCAGACTAGACCCAAGGTCTCTCACCAGCGAGTCCAAGCAATGGGAACAAGGAGAAGAAAGATCAGGTGACAGGCAGGTAAGGTGAAAACCTTAAGATCTGTACAGGAGTTGGAGAGTGAGGACACGAGAGGAGAAGTCAGACCTGGGAGCTCCTCCAGACGTGCGAGGCGGAAGCTGCCTGCCTAGTGCACGTAGACACAGGACTGGGGGAGATTTTAGAGCATTTTTACATTTCTGAATGAGTTTCAGAATTTAGACCGTAGTAGGGATGATAGTGCCACTGGGGGTGAGTATTGGAAGATGAAAGCCTGCTGTTAAGGGGTTAAATGATAACAACAGAATTGCAAAACCATGGGGCAGCAACACTAAGAGCAAACGGCTGGGAATGCATCCCACTCAGCCGAGACAGAGAGCACAGAAGTCAGACGTGGACGTGGGGCGTGGACGACTCTGCTCCGAAACAGTTCACGTCACAGGAAATGTCCACAGGTGCCACTGATTTTCGAATCCTCTTTGTGCAGACAATTTCTTACCCACGACTTGCACGAAGAAGGGGATGATACAAAATCAAATAAGATGAAGAGATTCCAAAAGAGTCGTTTACAGCCCCTGGTCAAAGTGACTAATTAATAGCTTGAATTTTTAAAAACTGTTTTTCTCTCATTAGGAATCACGCTGGTATAGCCTAGTGCTGTGCTGGAGCAAAAAACAGCAATATTTACCTATTGAAAGTACTTACCAGAAATGGAAGTATGAGATGGCAGTTTTTAGGTACTAAGAAAATAAGTGTGGAAAATTGTAGATTTGTCAGATATTCCCCCAAAACTCTACTTCTGAGAAAGCTGGTTATTAACATCCATTAGTAAGACTTTTTTTCTTTTTATAATAAGTAATTAGCCAAGCACATTAGGCAGTAATGAGAGCTAGTAATCACTTAAGAGAAATTTTACTGGACTTATTTTAAAATATCTCTTAATGCATGTGATTAATATGCAAAAATATTAAATGCTTAAGTAGAAGGTTTAACTTTTGGTACTCCTGTCACCAAAAACGTGACTGAGGTTAGGCTACAAAGCAAAGTTACCTTTTTCATGTTCTAGAAGGACATGCTGCTTGCTGACCTGAGGACTGAATTTATCAGATGGGCCGGTTTGAGATCTTCTGGTGTAGCACTATTCTGAGCAGAATGCATTTTATTTTCATGAAATATTTTTGCCACCAGGAAATTATTTGTGCAACATCTTGGATCACTGGGGTTATTTACTGGGTGTTTAAGATACCCATAACCAAATGTAGAGGTTCGGACCCCAGCTAGAGAGTAGACTGCCCTCAGCTGGGCAGTTTGATGAATCCTGCGTGTCCTAGCCAGGGTATACACTACTCCGAAGACCTTCAAGAAAAGAGGCAGCTTTATGGGACCAGACTACGGCTTCACCTTTGTGAGACTACATAATTACAATATGGGCCTTCATGGGACTGGGACAGAGCCAAGTGCCGCGTGAATGTTTTATGCATAATGTATTTTCCTGAGGAGCTGACATATTTAGAGAAGGGGAAAGACCCGGCCTTGACCCCTCGGGTGCTGGGATGTTGGAGGAGTCGAGACTCGGAGAACTTCAGTGTGACCTGCATCAGAGGCCCTCTCCTCCTTCCCTCGCCTTTAAACACCACCTGTCTGCTAATGACTTCCGCGTCGGGTTCTCGCACGCCACCCTCCTCCCTGCGCTTCCCTTAACGCCCCTTCCGGCGTCCGCAGCCTCAGTATTTACTCCCAGCACCGTCCCTTCCCCAGTCTTTGAACCATGATATCCTAGACGCTGATCCCGAAACCCCAGAAGCCTCTTCCCTCTTCCTGAACCCACGTCTCATCGAGACACCCAGGAGTCATCTCGTAGTTAGAAACGAAGTTCTGCTTTCGTCCGCTTCAACGTCCGTCCCGGTTCTAGCTTCTCGGCACAGTCCGGACCTCCGGCCTGCTCACGGCGCCCTCTGCAGGGCAGAGTCGTTGACGTTCTGCGCCGCAGACCCACGTGCCCCGCTGGCCGCCGCGCTCAAGCGGCTTCCGGCTTCCGGCTTCCGGCTTCCGCCTTCGGGCTGCCTTGGGCCGGGACTCAGGCCTACGTGGCTCCCGCCCCCCTCTCTGCCTCTGCCGGGCCTGCTCGCCGCGGCTCCAGCTGTGCACGGAATCGGCGACGGCTTCCGGGAGCTGCCCTCGGCCTTCTCAGCCGGACCCGCTCTTCCTGCAGGTCTCCAGCTCGCGCGTCCGTTCGTCACTGCGTTGCCCGCTTCCATGCCACCTTCTCGGAGAAGCTTTGCTCCCCGTGCTCTTTAAAATCCTGCCCGGCCAGCCTGGTCGCGTCCCTGTATCTACACAGCTCTAGATGAAATGGTTTATTGACCGCCTTCTTCATTTTCTTCCTTCCCACTGGAACGTGGGCCGGAGACCTTGGCTTTGCTCCTTACTGTATCTAGTACCTGCAGGGAAGACTAGGGCTCAGTAAACACTCGTTGCGTGAATAATAGTAGTATTCTCCTTCCTCTGATGTAAGGGCTCTTGGCTTACTGATTTCCAGCCTCCTCTGCCCTGCCCTGCCACACTGTTACAGTTCCTGACACTTACATTCCCTTTAGCAACTGTATCTCCAGTTTAGAGATGACTGTACTCCAGTAGATCCGGTGCTCGCTGCTGTTTGTTTCACTAGCGCTTCCTTGTCCACCCCCCGGCTGACTGGAGTTATTATTGCCTATATTTTTAAGGAAATGCTCAAGAGAGTTGAAGTCTCAGGGGTCTTGTTTGTTGGGAACGATACATGCACCATCTGTGCCGCAGTTCTCGGGGTGTGGTGATTATCAGGTCCTAATTCCCTGTCCCTGAGGATTTCTGAGGCGTTCCTTTCCTCTCCTGGCACCGATCTCAGAATACCTATAGAACTCATTGCTCTTGATTTTCAGTAAATTCCTTAAAATACTCTCATTCATTATCAACTTAAAGTTTATACTCAAAGTTTGCACTTCCTATGAGTTTCATTTTCTCTCTTAAACACACCTTCCTATTATAACAAGAATTGTTAAAATGTCGGCTACAATTTCCAGTTGTATCTTTGTCTTTTGTTATTACTTTCCTGCTAGTATAAATGAAAAATTTCCCTTTTTTATATTTATTTTGTCCATTTTTTCTCATTTTACCTAAGTGCCTCTGATTATAGTTTCTGTAAAGCCTATATTTTTCTTCAAGCTGATTTTCCTGTGGTTGTCATTTCTTTCCCAACACCCACCGTCTTACATATGATGTAGGTCTTTGGTCTCACCATATCCTACGTGAGTTCTCCTGTCCCTTTCTTTGGTCTTCTGTTGCTTAAAGGACACAGAATAACATATCTTCTCAGGCTGATCCTACTTATTTGATTTGTGTTTGGCTTTCTCTGGCCTCTGTTTGCTCTGTCTTTCGTTTGGTTTTTCCACTCGGGAGCTCTCTGCATAGGTCTCATGCTCTTCCTTTTGCTGTTTACTCACCACTGAAAAAGGGGCCTCGTCCTGTCGCAGCTGTTTGCACAGAGAGGCGGGGGAGGGACCCAGGACAGCACTGTCTGCCCTTTGTTGTGATGTCTGTCTGTAGTTTCTTCCTGCTTGCTCTGGCCCTGCACTGGGCTGGCATGAAGGCCCCTTGGGAAACTGTCTAGAAGACCCTTGTTTGAAGGTTGGGTTTCTGTTCTCTTTAGTTTGCACAAAAGAAGTTCCAAGAATGTGTACCTTACACGGCATCTTCCCCATGTAGAGATCTGACATGTAGAGATCTGACTTCAGATCAAATGCCAAAGGACGATGCTGGCATTTATAGTCTCAGTGGATCTCTTCCCTGTGGCTCCTTGAGTCATCTGGGCACAGAAAGGATTGGTCCACAGGCCACATGGGTCTTTTTGGCCTGAGTTGGGTTTTTCTGGTTTCCCCCAGGAGGGCACCTTATCAGTAGCATTCTTCACTCTGCCAGCCCTGTGGGTATTAGGCTCCTCTGTGCCTCACCTCCCTGCTTTGCTCAAAGAATTTTTGCCCGTAGCTTGAGAATTCCTCAGACATTTCCAAATGTTATTAGAGATGAGATTTCTTTTTAATAGCAACTATATTAAACTATAATAAATCTATTTTTTGTAACATTTAATGTTCAGTGTAAAGGGTTGGTCAATTATCATCACAATTTAACACATTTTCATCAATTCCAAGACAAAATGTGATCCCATTAATACATATTTTCTGTTTTCCCCCAACTCCCTGAACCCCACAGTAGGACCACACCACCTTTTGTTTATGGAGACATCAGTTAATAAAAGGCAAGTATTTCTTTGTTTTAGCCATTATTATATTTCCATGAATGTTTGTATTCAATGTACGTTTTTAATTTTCTTGAGTTACATAGTGAGGAATTGAATTCACTAGAGTTTATGAATCCATGGTTTTGTTTTCTGGTGATGTCTTTTTTGGCTATAACATAAGGCTTGTACAATGAAATGGGAAACATTTTCTTTTTCATTTTATGCATGAGTTTGCAAAAAATTACTATTATTCCTTAAGTGATTTTTGTAGGATTTACTCCTCAAACACTCTGGGCCTGGACTTTTCTTTTGGAAAACACATTAGTTCAGTCACCTCATTTGTTAAAGGATATTAAGATATTCTTTTACTCTGAATCAGTTTTTGTAGTTTGTATCAAGAACTCATCTTTTGTACCTTAGTTAACTAAATTTTGTGACGTAAACATTTGTTCAGAGTTTTCCCTTATTAACTTTTTATTTCTATGAAGTCCATAGGAATGCTCAAATGTCATTCCAGATTTTTAGTAATTTGAATATTTTCATTTTTACCCCCTTGGCCAATCTTGTTCAGTTTTAGTTTTTAAAAATTTTACTTAAATTTTTTTTAAAAATCTATGTACTACATATTTGCAGTACATGAAGTTTATATTCATCTTGGGAAGTTAATACTTGTACATAATACAGCTTCTTTTTTTAAAATCTCCTCCCTCCTCCTTCCAACTCTAGATCCCCTTTCTGTTTTCACTCTTAGCTCACATTGATGACATACACTGCCTACGTTCCTTAAAGTTACCAGGTCCCTGTGTGCAGGGCCATATCTTAATTCTACTTACCTCTCTTCCTCCCCGCCCCTTCTTTGATTTTATTGAATGTCTCTGTATTTCTCCCTCTTCATTTTGTCTTCATCTGTCTAATATATTATTTCCACCCTTATTTTTGCTCAGGGCATAGTTTGTTTCTCTTCTTTTAATGTCTTAAGGTACTATTTTCATGCTGTATCCTTTTCTATCATGTTATTTAGGATCTATTTGTATCTTTGAATTTAACATGTCTCCTGTAGACAGACAAAAATAGAATCTTATTTGTCATTGCCTGACAATTTTAGACTTCTGACTACGTTGCTGAAGGCATTCATATTCAATGTTATTATTACTATTTGGGGATATACATCTGACATTTTGCTGTTTGTTTTCTATACATTTCTATATATTTTTATGCTTATCAGTTATTTCTTTAATGTTTTCATTGCACTAAGTAAATATTTTTTAGTGCCTTAATTTCTTATTTTCATTGTTGGCCTTGGCTAACTACAGGTGCTGAGGCTAAGCGCACAAGTCTTTGCTTTCCCATCGTGGGCCAGCAATTCTGTTTGGAGTCTGTGTGATGCAGATATTTCCTGGTACTTTGCTACACTTGCAGGAGACGTCCCTGAGCCTCCTCACAGTTCCTTGCCTCCTGGGCACTTTTTCAGCTGGGTTCAGCAACGGGTCATGAGAGTCTCATCCCAGCTCTGTTTCTAATTGCATAATTATGGGATGGCAAAATAACTTCCCAGGGCTAGTTTTTCTGATATATAAAATGGAGGGGCAGTGGTTGAGCTTGATTGTAGCTAGCATCCCTTTTGCACTAATGGGTTAAAATTCCAGGATCACAGTGACTGTATGGTGCTGTGCATGGGCATATGAACAAGGAAGAGTGTGACATAGCCCCCTTCGCATATCCAGTCTCTTCCGTGACCGAAGGGAGCGGAAGATGTAACTAGATGCACACGTAGTAGTTGTTCGGCCCACACCCCTGACGGTAGCCCACGAGTTGTCTCCTGGGTGTGAGCTACTGTGATTTGGACACAGGGAGGCATACAGGCTGAAGTGACTTACAGTAATAAGCTTATCCAAGCCGCCTTATTAGAATAAGGGCTTTGTATAAAGCCCTGTGTCCACATTCAGTGATTTCTGAGGACATATTTTATTAGTAAGCTTGTTATCCACTGACTGTGTACAGTGCGTATTTCTCAAGGGTGGCTCATGATACAACAAGAAGACGTGGTCCTGCTCTCATTGTCTCAATTTTAACATGAAAGGGAAACAAACACAGAATGCCACCTTTAATTATTAATGACACTTGAAGGGAGTCTTAGCACAAATAATCCCACAGACATTTCTGTTTGGCTTAGAATTTAAATGTGACTTTTGACAGACCCTTTTACCTAATTACATTTTATCGAGGATTATATTAAAACGAACCACTATTCACTACATGGTTACCTTCAGAGTGGTAGATGACACGGCTACAGTATGTCGTATATAGCAGGAAGCTGTCCCAGTATTAAAAATCAAAATGAAATGAAAAATGTTTGTGAATTATCGATAACAAGGAACACCCTCTTGCAGATAATCCACAATCGGACATGCATAAAGCTGCAGACAAGAGAAACAAGCAGGTTTTTCTGTAACGCAGCGCAGCTAAACAAGGGCACACAGTGACGCTAAAGGGGCCTCACGGGGTGCGGGAGCCAAGATGATTAGTGGGGAAAAGCTTCGTGCTGCTGCTCTCCCACAGCACATTTCTCTCACAGCTTTACAAATGTTCCTGGTCCAGCTGTTTCATGGAAAAACACAGCCTTTTATGACCTCTCCTTGTGTCTCCTCATTCTCTTTACTACCATTAATGAAGAGTGGATCTTAGAAGACAGTGTTTTACTTACCTACTGGTCAAAGTCATGGAGATATTTTCAATGATTTAATGGTCTAAAATGCCACACATAGCTTGAAATCTCTATTTCCAAGCTTAGTGGCTGGGGTTAGTCCCACGCAAAATCATGCCTCAGTGCTGCCTTGAAGCCTGGCTCTTCCTCGCTAGTAAATTACAAAAAGTTTCTTCTCGTTTATCACTCTGGTTAGGGGAACACAACCCTCCCTGATTCATCCGCATATTTGACTATTGTAAGAAACTGTCTAGTTAAGGCACTTGTATGGTTCGTGATTTTGTCATAGACTCAATGTGTGGCATAGTTTGTCTTCATGTCTCCTTTGAAAGTTTCTCAACTTCTTGTTCTAAGATCAACTGTGCAGTTCACTATTTTGCACTTTAGATCTATGTGAAGCCAAGGGAAATGTCCTTCAGTGACCACCCATGAAACAGCATCTGACAACAGATTATTTGTGGTTCCCACATGTGTTCAGGGAAGCAGTTTCTTTGGAGAGGCAGCCTTTCCATTTCTCACGTTTAAAAAATGTTGTTAGTGCACATTAGTGATACCAAATGGGGAATTTGGTGCATGCCTTGAACTTACTTTGGTCACTTTAAATCCCTTCATACTGCTCCGGTTCCTCCCACGTCCTTACCTTCTGCCATCTCCAAAAGTCAGTTTTAGTTTCCTGTCATGGAACTGCCAACCATCATGTGAAATAAGCTGGACTCAAAAAGTTAAATAATGTAGAGACTATAGCTTTTCTATTTTTAAGTTGTCTGGTAACAATTATCCTATGCTGGTATTTCCCATATGTCCCACAGGCTATTCGTACGTGAGATGGTAATAGATATTTCATCAAAAAATAAACTTGAGAATTACCCAAAAAAGAAAAAAAAAAACAAGCTTTCTTAGAGTCCTCGGTAAACTAATATGTAATATGAATTTTGGAGAGAATAATATAATATAATGCGGTATCCTGACATTTTTAAGTCCCCTCTAGCAGGACTGTTATTCAGAGGAATACCCTTTGGATGATGTCCAATATAAAATTTCAGATATGGGGCCGGAGGGTTAGTTCAGTGGTTCCGGTGCCTGCCTCGCAAGCGCAAGGTCCTGAGTTCGATCCCCAGTAACCACAAATAATGCTGGGCGAGGAGACACGCCCACCAACAATCAACACC
>PVIC010005581.1:0-17394 GCA_004025085.1 Thryonomys swinderianus | reverse complement strand
CAGATATGAAGAGAGAAATATGTACCTACAAAAACCAAATTTCCATTTCCAAGTAACCCAAAAACTACTCATCAAAACTATAAGATGACAACAACTAGATCAAAATTTCAGTTCAAGTTGGAAAACAGTAAAATCACAAAGATATTAGTTAAACCACAAATGCCAATAGTTTCCTTTCAAATAACTATTACTAGTCCAGATACTCTATTTCTGACTGGATCTCGGCAATAGATGAACTTGTCTTTCCACTCTGACCAAAGATAAACAAGTGATATGTTAGCAGGACACATAGATAATGTATAATGTGTTCCTCTAGAAAATATCTTCCATACTGTAGATGTCTGTCACAGTGCACAGAGCTCTTCATTACAGATGGCACTGCACAAAGTTAATGGTGCGACTTGGGTACGTTCAGCAAAAGGGACAGAGAGAGTCCAGCAGTACAGCTGTAACCTATTTCCTCCCTGATATGAACCAACTGAGATCCAGAGCCAGGAGCTGGATGAAGAGCAGCAACTCTATTGCAAGGTCACCTGCATAGCTTGGGTCATAAGAACAGAAATAACCAAGTAGAACGAGCTTAAAAGTAAGGTAATTCATCTTCTCTGGGAAAAGAAATTCAGGGGAAGGTCTGCTCCAGGACAGTGGACTATTGGAGCTGCCCTCAGTTATTCTCTGGGCCTCCGTCCTCCTGAGTGTCTTGGCATTGTCCTCGGGTCGAGAGCAGAAGAGCTGCTCTCCTTAGGTGGTATCTAGACACAGGAACATTCAGAGCAAGATGAGAATCCACTCTTTTTAATCAGGGAAAAAACCTTTCTTGGAAGAGTCTGATAACTTTCTCTTATAATTTATTGGCCGGAATTGTGCACACGCTCAATTCTAAATCCTATGTCAGGTAACGGTTTAGTATAATCAGAATATCTGGGAGCTTAGGATAAAGTTCTCTTCTCTATAATTTAGCTACTGTAGAGACTTAGATGTCTGGAGAAAGGAAAAAGAAAGCCGAGAATGAACCTTGACTGTAGCCACCGAGAGGGTCTGTTCTCTTACCCAGAATACAAGACTCCTGCTAAAGTCAAATGTCATGCTCTTTAGGAAAGCAATATACACTGGACTTACCCACCTTCGTCTCAGGCGAAGGAGCTGGAAGATGACCCATGTGCTAAGACACACCTTGTCTCATTGGCCTACTTCACACAACTCACCCAGTGAGAGCTTCCAGCTCTTCCCACAAGTCCACGTGCCAGGAAGGAGGAGAAGGAGGAGGCCCAGTAGTAAGAAGGAAAACTTGCTCTTACCTCTGCAGTTACACAGATCACTTCTTTAGAGAGTGTGAATAAGAGTGACAAGAAAAGTAGACATATTGCAGGAATTCTTATTTTATTGCTGGAAACTCTAGGAGGAAAAAATAAGGTTTTTCTTTCTAGACAAAGAATAGAGCAAGGATAGTAGGAAGCATACTAGGTTTAGATGCCACAAGCAGCCTTAGAGGCACACACTCATCCTGTGGTCAGGTAGTAACTCTAATATTCATCAAGCAAGAAGACAGGAAGTGGATGATCTTGGTGAAAAACACTTGATTTCTTTGAGAAGCTGTGAGTGAACTTCCGGTCCGGGGGCAGCCTGTGTAGTGGGATGGATTCCTGAGGTCGAGCATCGGGCAGCACAGGGGCTCAGAGTCAGGTTCTAATGGGCTCTCCTTGCCACTTGAATTACAGTTCCCCTGAAACACTGTCTCTGTCTCTCTCCTTCCTGATCTCACACTAGAATCTTTTAGTAAAAGTTACACACAATCTGATATATGCACCAAGAGGAAACGCTTTACTGGCCTTAGCCATGGGCACTTGACTTGAGGAAGGGAACAAAAGAAATAGGAAACATAAATTCTTCACAAAATGAATACGTAGTGTGTGCCAAAATTCAGTAAGATAAGAATATAAGACAATGAGGCAATAATATCGTGGCTCGGGGCAAGTTTTAAACTATTTTATGGAGCAAATAGCAGCTAATTTTGACTACCCTCCAAGTATTAAATTCAATCATTCAGGCATCAAATATTTATTTGTACACCATGTGCTATGAGAAACATCTTCATCACTAGGGCAGATTTGATTTTGAGAACCCTCCCAAAGTCATTCCTATCAAAGTCAGCTACATTAGGTGGCCGATCAGGACAAGGAATGCCATTATAGAGTAAAACCATAGCGCAAGTATGAAACGAGACTTTTGAAGGACCTGTAAACTGTGAAGCAAAAAACAAATAAGAGCTGTAAGCTTAAAGCAACTTAAAAGGAGAACTGCAAGAAAGTTGTGTAATCAAAGACAGCGCCCTGCAAGAAATAAAGTCTCTGGGTTGCTGTCGAGGCTCATGTGAAGGACCTGAGGCAGTGTCGACACTTCCTTGCCCTTGTGACCACGAGCCTGGTCACCATACTTCAGCTTTGTACATACACTGCACGTGGAAGAGACAAAATTGCCCCCGTAGTTTAGACGAGGCGGGCTGCTGTCTTCGGACAAGGTCTTTAAAACGCTCTGCACCCACTCAGGGCTTTGCAAGCACTGACTGGGAAATGAAGCCGCATGCGCAAACTCTAGAGTGTGTTCTCCAGTGGATTGGTATCGCTCGAAGAAGAGTTCCGAAAATTAGCATTTATAGAATGAGTCCTCAAATTTATTGAAAGAATACATATTGCATATTGTTACTACTTATAGTTTAACGTGCAATTACTTTTTATACACATACACAGCATACTGTGGGTTAAGTGGGTACATAGTCTCTGGCCACCTCAACCTGTGTCCTTGCAGAAATTATAAATCATTTATAAATTTGTGTAAGTTGTGTTTTGTTTCCCAAAACTATTCTTCACTTCAGATAGGAAAGATTCTTTGGAAGTAAAAGCAAAATAACAGTAATAATAATGAATCATTTAAACAACTGAAATGTAACCTAACAAAGACAAAGGAAATGGTATCAGTGGAATAAAAATGCACGAGAGGGCCAGAAGGTTAGCTCAGTGGTTCCGGCGCCTGCCTCGCAAGCGCAAGGTCCTGAGTTCGATCCCCGGTAACCACATACAATGCTGAGCGTGGTGACTCAACCCCACCAGCCATCAATACCACATACCACAGTGCCGGGTGTGGTGGCTCACGCCTGTAATCCCAGCACTCGGGAGGCAGAGGCAGGAGGATCGCTGAGTTCCAGGCTTGCCTGGGCTACATAGCGAGCTCAGGGCCAGCCTGAACTACAAAGCGAGACCCTGTCTCAAAAAAAAAAAAAAAAAAGACACAAGAGAAAAGACCATGTGATTATGAAATTATACTATAAAATGTCTTCGGAAGAGAAATACTGTAAGTCACATTCCTATAACTGCTTGAGAAGATGCTGGACTAGTTTGGAAATATCCTTGCTGAGAATTTAAAAGGATAAAGGAACCCTTTAAAAGTGAAATGTAGTTCTTGCCTTTCTTTAGCAGGAATAGCACAGACTGTGACCACAAAGTCACCTTCTGCCTGCCCTGCCGCAAGCCCAATGTTGGCCCCTATTGCACCTGAGCGCGCACAGCCCTGGGCGTGATACTTGCAGAGATGCAAGCAATGGGCTTGAGGGTTGCAGGGCCAAGCGCCTTGGGCTCTGTGCCCTGGGACCCGCCGAAAGCACAATCCCAAGTCAGTGCAGACTGGTCCTCAGGTGCAAGGTGAGCCTGGGCACACTGGCCCGGGCACAGGTGTCACTCGGGTTCCTCCCTTGTCATTTCTACTGGTCACGGAACTGGAGAGTCGTTGACCTTGGAGCTCACGGTACATTTCACCTCCCAAAGGCAGGAATGGTGAAGAGCAAAGGCTGGGCTTGGCAGCTCCAGGGAGAGGCTGCCTGGGCTCTGGAAGGAATCTGCTTCCTTTATGTCCACGCCCTGTAACTACTTCTTGGCTGCTTTGAGGCTGTCAGCAGGGGGCCAATTAAGCCACTTAGAGAAGTGGATGTTTCAATGTAGCTTCGCCTCTGCAGGCAGTGAGCAGAGACCCTGTGTGGACGTACCGGGAATCTGGTGCACTCCCCACAAAGGCGAAACAAATTGAACTCACTCCCCCTATTGCCTGGACTTCATTTCTTTGATTCATTTACATTTCAAACTTTTAGGATTGAGAAAGAATGTGAATTAAATCCCTTCGTGGCTCACAAGAGTTTCCACTATTTTCTTAACAGTACAAGACAATGAGGCGAAAGTGTCAGTACTTGTAACAAACTTTCAGAAGGGTTAGAATATCTTACCGCCCACTTCTTTTGGAAGAAGCCTGATCTACATGTCGTTTTACAGAGGGCATATAGATCTTTGCAGATACTGAAAGCATTTGGTTGGATATCTAGCAGATCTATAAAAGTACCTATTAATCTTTCTCAGAGTTTGTTTCTCTTTTCTGTTTTCTTGAGTTGATAACTAAATTAACAGATGCTCTAAGAGCCATGATGTCCAGCGCTTTAAAAAAAAAGTTAGTCATGACAGTTGTGCTGCCTGCTAGACCAGTCGTGCTGACAGTTGTGTTCTTCTGCCCTGATCCTCCTCCTCGGAGCAGTGAGTTTACTCCCCCATCTGCAGTGCATCTGATTACTTCTGATACTTCCCAGAGTCTTCACACTGCAGGTAGATACAGTTCAGAGGTTCCCAGCCTGACATGCAGGGTGCCCTCACCCTCCGGCCTCAGTGCCATCTCCCACCTCAAGCTATGCCAACTCCTGTCTCTTCTCTCAGACCCCGCGTTGTGTATCATCAAACTCTGTTTCACTTCATCATCGACTTGTCCTCCGAGGCGGAGTAAAATCCAGACGAAGTGAAGCGTCCAGATCGCCTCTCCTTCCTGTACTCTTGCCTTCCAGCAATGTCTCCTCAATCATAGTGACAAACAATTCAATACCATTCTTGATCACTAGTTGCAACTTAAAGAGAATGAATTTTTCATTCTCCTTTCTCAGAGCATTTAGTCATTCTGTCATCTATCCATTTCCCCATCAATCCATCAGATTCCTAAGGCCTGATCTTATTTTAGAATGATCATATTTCTTTAGGAAGTACCTGCTACATATGAAGATAAAAGTTTGTTCTTGGTGCATAGGTAATTGAGTTTAGTGGGTAAGACTAGCCAATAAATGGATTGCTTTATGATGGAGGAATATATCAGGGTTTTAAAGAACATAAACAAAAACACTCTGAAATATTCCATTTGGTAGAAAGGGAGGCAAGGGAGTTTCTCTTAGAAGCTGCTATTAAGCTGCCATGGTTAGGAGATACTACTTTGGCTTCCAAAGGACACTTACCAGGCTCTCTTTGGTACACTCCAACATTTGACAGTCTCATAGGAAATGCTCAAGATGTATGCGACTCATTCTTTAGTGATTCTTATCTTTCTAAAAAGTGTTTTTAAGGCTTTTATAAGAGAGTCTGAATAAACTCAGATTGGGCATGTTTGGGACATTGGTGCTGCCTATCCTGTGGGCCCCATTTCTCTCATCAGTTCCTTCTCTAACGTCTCATCATCCTGGGCCTTTCCTGTACCTTTGTATCATATAAAAATATCACCAGAGCACATACTGTTTATTAAAAGACACTCTACAGTGAAATTACTTCTCATCCTTTGAGACCCAGTTAAATCTGACTTCTGTAAAGTTTTGTTGACCACCCCAAAGACAGTGGAATTTATCTTACTAAAATACACAGAAAGACTGTCCTGGGACTTAGTCTTGTTCTGGTTATGATCAGAAATGCACGAGCCTTTTCTTTGTAATGATACAGAAAACACAAAGTAGTGCCTACTCATTTTTTAATTTTCTAAAGTGAATTTCCTGAATGTATAATACAGAGTAGGAATATTTTTGTTTAATAAAGGTGGTCAGGATACAATTGCCTGATTGCTTGGTGAGTTTCCAGGCAGCAAGGAGAAAAATACAAACAACGCAGTGTTTATTCACAGTGCTTTTACTTCTGGAACCTCTTGCCCACAATTTTGGATGAGCACAGAGCCACCTTCCTGGTGTGCCTAGATCAAGTATGACATGGTTACAAAGCTCTCTGGTACGGATTGACATGGTGTATTTCCGATCAAGCTGTTTAATGTCCCTCTCTCCGATTCAGCAAACATTAGTGCCATTTTGGAGATCGCTTTTCCTCTCCAGCCCTCAGTTTACCCATTTGTAAATAACAAAGGCTTTTATTTATCAAGAGCCTGAGTTTGTGCCAGGAATAACACCGGGCATTAATGCTAAGCTTCCCAGTAATACTGGAAAGTATGTTTTCTTTTATTTCCTCCTTTCAAATGAAGATAAGGTATGGGGGGGGGGCAGGCTGAGTTCTCTCAGTAGAGCTGGATTTAAACTTATTTCTCCTGAGTACTGTATGAGTCACTTTCCCCTTACTGGGACAGAATACCTGACCCACAATTGAAAGAGCGAGAGGTTTCTTTGGCTCACAGTCTGCAGTGGGTTTAGTCACTTGATTCCAAGGCAGAAACAGCGTGAAAGGTCCACAGCAGAGGAAAGGTGCTCAACCGGAGCAGCCAAGAAGCCCAGAGGAAAGAGGAGAGCTGGGGATGAGAATATGCCATCGCGGGCCCCACCCCAGTGTTACGGTGTGTCTCGAAGTCTCCCTGAAGCCTCGTGCGGTCCTTTTGCAGAAGTAGCTGGGTGCAAGTGAAGCTGGGATTGATTTGTGACGGAATGCTCGGCTCGTGGGCGCCGGGATCAAGCGTGTGAGTGCTGTAGGCCCTACGGAGTCCGGATAAGACAAAAGGGGCAGAAAGACACTGTCACTTCCCTTGCTGCTTTGCTACCATCTGTCTGCCGTGAGCTGTTGCCCCTCCGCCGTGTGTCGCCTGCCTAGGAGCTGGCTGATTATAGACTGAAACCTCCACAAACTGTCAGCTAAATAAACCTTTATTCTTTTAACCCAGAGTGTCAGGTGTTTTGTCTCAGTGATGACAGAGAAGTAACAAGACACCCGGTGAGCACCTCCACCAGCCCCCCACCTCCTAACAGCACATTCTACTGAATTCCTGAGCAGACTCGTCCACTCACAAGCACAGCGCCCCACAATGCAGTCACCTCCCAAACGCAGGAGACGGGGACACTTTAGACCGGACCTGTAATCCCCGGAGTAGGGCCTGATAAGGCCTCACTTCCCTTAGCATTGACCGTCCTTCTCCAGCAGAGATGCAGAACGTCACTCGGCTGCTTGTAGCTACCTTCTCCCAACAGCTTCTGTGCGTCGTGGTCTTTTGCTCCCATGTGGCTGTCCTCAGCTCAAGCTCCTCTTAGTCATCGCCTCCGGGGCTCGTGAGTTCACGGTCGTCCTGCACTGTGTCCTAGAAGTGTCACGCTCTGATTCGTACAGCGGGTGGGTCGTGACATGGTTCACTCATGAGAAAGATCTACACTGCAGGGACAGAACCTACCGTTTTCAGTCACACGAGCAAGAGCCTTTCTGATGCTGCTGGCATGAGAATCTCTCCTCGCTCCCTCGAAGCAAGTCCGGTCAAACTCAGGCACATCTCCATTTTGGACTCACGGTCTCAGCTTTAATGGCGACCTGCTAGCCTCGCGGCGGATGAACATTTGTGACTGTGATTAAACAGATGACTCCGTCGGATGTGGCTGCATATTTTTATTTGATGAACGCTTGCTTTAAGACAGTAAATGTGGAGTTGGAGATTTTTCTCTTACAGTACTGCTCTGTATGTCAAATGCCAAGTGTGCTAGCTATAGTTCTTTAATTCACCCTCTCAAATATCAATTCGATTTTATTTTTTCAAGTATAACTTTAATATAGTTTTACCTTTCAGAAAAATTAAAAGCATATTGTTTTTGGAAAATCACACAACTGTATGTTGGCAGAGTACATTAAAGGGTATAAGCTGGGACGTGAGCTTAGGAAATTGACTTTCTCCCTTAGCTTCAGTTTCCTGGACTAAAATTTTTAAAAAATAACTGCAATAACATGTACCTCTTAGAGTTCATGTGGAGTATGAACTTGGATTGTATGACAAAGAGCTTATTATACAATCAGAAATTTTCTCTCGGTTAGAATGTGTCTCAGGGAACCATTCATGTGCTTGAGAGTTTAATATGTAGTTCCTGATTGAACATGAACAGGAAATATTTATTTCTATTTTTTTGCCATGCAAAGAAAAAAAAGCTGTCTTTCACCTTTGAGAGGATTTTAGAAAAATTAGTGTCTTCACTGAGAATTTCTGTTACAGCCATGCATCTGAACACATGTTGGATACTATGTTCAGTAGATGCAGTCTGATGATGGGCGAATGATACCCTCACCCCTGTCAACCTTCAGCATTCTACACTGAATAAACATTAAAGGCCATGCCTTCCTCCCGACCTTGTTCCTTTGTCAACATTAATGAGTGAAAGAGATCACTAGAATCAAAAGTGGCTTCAGATAGTATTTTGATGGTCATGATTTCAAATACAGTTTTATCTCCTTGTAAGTTTAAAATATCCAGTTTTGCTTCTAATGTATTTGAGAGTAATATGTGGCTGGTTGAATACTCGACTCAGATTAATAACAAATAAAAAGCAGAAGAAATCTCAAGCTATTAATAAAGAGCAAGAAAGAGCCAGGACTCTGTTCCCGCTCCCTGCTTGCTGTGGAACAGGTGCTGGATCAGCACCAGTAGGTGACTCTCAGGCCTGTGCTAACCAGCGGAAGGAGCACTCATTTACAGTGTCTGTGTTCATCACTGGCTGATGAGGGTTTGTTCAAGATGGCCTGTTCTCTGAATTGGTCTTGTGCTGTGCTCTCCAATCAACTATGGGCTACAGTACTTTCAAAGAAGAGCAAGTTCCTAGTACCCCGAATCCTGCCTTTCAGATCCAGGCCTTTAGATCAGATCTTTTCCTGTTTATAAAACAACTTTTCAAGTTAAACACGTTCAGGATGATCTACTTTTATGCAGCACTAATCTCATCAAAAATACAAAGAAAAAAATCACTATTTTCCTTAAATAATTCATGCTGTCCCCTGGCTAATCAGTGGAATAGTGTATGCCTGGAATCTCTAAAATCAACCCATCCCTTTTAGAAAGAACGAGTCCTATCTCTTCACACATTCATGGATAAGTACATAGTACAAGGTAATGTTAAAAGACAGCGAGATTTGTTTAATGTAGTAGTTTCATAGTTATCTCCATAGTACGGGACAGTTATGCTCTGAGGGAGGGAAATAGCTCATTCCTACTGTCCTCAGAAAAAGAAGAGGAAGAAACAGTTACATGTTCACAAAACCTCTTGGAAAAAAAAGGCGATGTCCAGATAATCTATTCTCACCCTCTTGAACGTCCCAACATCATTCCTCTAGAATAGCAGTCCTATGATCATAGACATTGAACTGATGAAATTATTTGCATGCTGAACAGGCATGCAAGGAGGAAAATCTCACTTCAATTATAGCAGTTAAGAAGTCTAAAGTAATTTTCCCAGCTAGCATTTGGCCATTCCGTTGAGATTGGAAAAATCTGGTACAATAATGGTTCTTATTAATTCACCCTCTCTTCGCTTTAAAAGAATATTATAATTCCTTTGTGATGCAAATTGTTTGGGCACTATGATGGTGCAGTGCCTAGTGACTAAAAAGTCGAAAGCTCGGAGGACAAAGTATTCAAGAACAATAGCTAACATTTACCGTTTGGCACTTTTGAAATACTCTCTGTAAGATAATTTTTATTTCTAATTCATTTTCCTTTTTGCCTTTCCCAAAAGGGATTTAAGTTAATTACTTTTTCTAAAGTGACTTTGATATTTCAGTTCTCCCAGATCTTCTATGGAATGTGCAGATGAAATATCATCCTAACTCATTTATTTTCCTAGAAACTCTCCTATTAAATATGGGTGTCACACTGGAAAATTTCACCAGAAGAAAAAGTTAAACAAGGCATAAAATTTACATTAGTAACATTCCATTAACCCATCACCTAGAAAGCTGTTATTACATGATTTTCATCATTTATGAAATTATTTTTGCATCTTTTTGGACATTTTTGACTGTATATCTGAACCTTGTTCTCCATTTATTTTCACCAAAATGGTATAGGTGCCTTTGACATTATTTCTTCAACAGTCTGTCTGTTTGTCTGTCTCTCTCTCTCTCCCCCCATCTCAAAACAATGAAATCAACTTGTTTTAATAATAGTCATTCCTATTTTCTTTATAGAAAAATATCTTGGAAGCACATTATTTAATTAAAGAAACTATTAACCTTGCCCTTTAAAAGTTTCATGTCACATAACCTACTGATTGTAAAACCAACTATCAGTACATGTAAAATTTGATTACATTTAGTACAGCACTTTTACTTGTCATCAGAATAGTAAGTACTGTATAAAGAGCATGAAGACCCTAACTTTCAAATAAGAGATACTCTACAAGATCACTGCTAAATTAGTGTTTTAAATTTAAAATATATGTATTTGACTTAAAATAGTCCTATAAATAATGACAGAGTTTCTAGAGTAATAGCGAAGCAAAATAATTGCAATGTTTTGTTAATATTGTAGTAATAATTTAGTAACAAAGTAGTTGGAGAAATAACCCGCAAAAAAATATGTAACTGAAATAGTTCTTCATCTGCATTGTGATAATTCAGGTATTCTACAGTCAGGGAGCAGTGAGAGATCAATGAATTATGGCATAATTACTATGGGACTAATATTGATACTGAGTCTGATTTTTCTCTTATCTACCATACCAAGCAGAGTGACTCACAAATTCATTGTTTATAGTTCTGCAGGTCAGTAGTCTGAGTCGATTCCACTGGTTTCTCCTTTCGGGGTCTTAAAGAACTGGAATCCAGGTGTTAATCAGATGGATGCTGGACAGTCTGCCTATAAGCTGCCCATCCAGGTTACAGACAGAATCTGGTTCCCTGAGGCTGTAGGCCTGTGGTTCCCGCGTCCTGGCTGGCTGTCTGCTGGGGCCGTCCCTGCCTGCTCAAAGCCACTCTGGGTTCTTGCCTGGGAGTCTCTGCATGTCCCAGCCAGCAAGATGGAATCTTTTCAAGCTGGGAGTCTTTGACTTTTCCTTCTGTTCTTTCTTTTGCTTCCATCTGGACTACTTTTTCTGTTTTTCAAAATTGTTGCTGAGTAATGAAACCCACCCAGATAATCCAGAGTAATCTGAATTTTAGTCTGTAATTACAATTACATCTGCAAAACCCATCTTGATATGAAATATTTACAGGTTTTAGAAGTTAAGAACCATCATTCAGTTATCATCAGTCTGCATGTTTTGAGTTGTTCATCAAGAATTTGTGAGCAATTGGTATGCACAAAACCCTGTGTACAAAAGGTGACTTTCAGGGCTGAAGGAGCAGCCTGCATCTAAAACAAAGCCATCTCTGGGCTCACAGTACTGAGCTAATTATTGTTGTCTTTCAACAGTTCTTAATTTTATTTACAAAGGCACACAACCCAGATACCGCTTCTTCATATCTAAATACTTCAGGACTCCAACCTCTGTGTTGATAAGCTGTGTTGTAACTTGTGTTCAATTTCCAGTTAAAAAAAAAAAAAGGTAAAGGAGTTTCAATAAAAGCAAAATGACCTGTTTCCTCAACATCATCTAAAGTATTGGCATCAGCAACTGTTTTAGATTACTTCCAAAGAATTGCTCAGCCACGCGAGAGAGCTTCATTCTGGGCTTTGTGCCTTAGAGTAGATAGTGTCTTTGGCAGCTCAAGGGCTGGACCACGAACAGTCCTGCCTCATAGACACACCAGTGCACAGATGTCCTCAGAGGGGAGGGGAAGGGAGGGGAGGGACACACCGAGGACGGAAGATGGGGAAAGAAAACATATCCAGTAAGGCCTGCGGTAGAAATGAAGGAGTGGAACGATCTGAGATTGATGTCTGAAAGAGATTACCTCATTTATCACTTTTTCATAAACACTGATATAAAGTAACCAAAACAGATCAATATTGCAGAAATTTAGAATAAATAGAAAGGAATTGAGAGTTAGAGCTTAGAAGACAATGAAGATAGTGAGCATACAGTTTGATTTCTGCTTGGAAACTCGTTTTCAGAAAACCTTTGAAAATTATTAGGGCAATAGCTACTTGCGAAATAAAAAAAAAAAGATGCATTTATCCGAAGCATCAAAGAGCTATGTTTTCTAGTAATCAAGGTAGCCAATTAAGAAAACTTTTCTTTACAGAAATATTATAGTTATTAAGTATAGAAGAATTATTAAAATCACCACCTTGCAATGCTAGTAGATTCAGGCAATGAGCATTAGTGAGCAACCCATTAGATAAAATATCAAAGGAAAATTCAATAATAGAGGACATGCTTTTCATTACTAGTAAGCAAGAGAAAACCGGGACACGTTTTGCCTGCTGGTAGAATGTAACATTCTGCACTGTCAGTGACCTATTGTTATCAGACTAACTCGGCCCCTGTCACTAACGTCAGCCAACAGAAAAGGCAAGGAGAGGCAGTAGTGGGATTACATAGCAATAAACAGAGACAGCCAGGATGAGGGACCTTTCCTAGGACATGTGTACAGGTTCTGACCAAGGGTAATGGCCTGGGACAAAAAGGACGGAAGAAAAAAACGAAGGAAAAGGAGGAGGTTGAAAAGAAGGTCAGCTATGAACTAAGGAAAAGACGTTGGGATACTCAACAAATTTATCTCTGAATATGAGCATGTCAGTTATGAAAAAAACATTTTGAGACAATTAGAAAATTTTCAGTATGGGCTGGACATGATACCAGGACATTGTTGTTAATATGTGGGTAAAATAAGATGACAGGTATAGCAATGAATGTCTGTGGTTGTAGAGCTAGATCCAGAAATATTTAGGTATGAGGTCGTATTTTGCTGCAATTTGCTTTTAAAAAAATCTTTAACAGAGGAAACATGTCAAGAAAATTTTGTAAAACCTTGGAAGTTATCGAACCTAATTGATTGGGTGTGTGAGAATCCCATTATGCTGTCTGCCCCTCTCCATACAGTTGGCAGTTACTACACATTTTCCTTTCTTCAGTTATTCATTCCCCCTTAACTGAACACCTTTAACCACTGCTGTATATTAACCAAAAGGAATAGCGTTATGTGCGATTGTTGTGGTGTGAATTGGACCTTAAGTCCTGCCCTCCGTATTCTCAGTTTCTGACAGTGCCAGTCTAATTTCCTTGAGGCTCTACACCTCCGGGCGTTTGTTAATTGATAAGGCTCCTTCTCTTTGGAAATATTCATTAGTAGTCTTTAATCGTGATCAAATTAGTCCTGTTAATATAATCTGTATGCAATTTTGCCCAGTTCCAAAGTTTGCAGAAGCTAATCGTATACTCACAAGGAAATGGGAGCAATAATTGATCGCGTTTGCTCTGCTTGGTGAGAAGTGCAGTGATCGGTCTTAGAGTGCTGACTTAATGACAGCAGAGAGATGGATGCGGGTCCAGTCATGGGCGCTGCACCATCCTGTTGCCTTGAGACAAGGCAGAGACCAGTGGGAGTCCAGAGAGCAGCAGTGTTTGGGAGTGGGTGGCGTCATGTCAGAGAGAAAGTTGCTTTCCCCACTTCGGTAAAAAAAATGCATTCTTGTTTGTCTTTTTAAAATCTCTCCCCTTTACTCACAAAAAATTCAAAAATGCTAATTTTAAACTTTGCATACACTTCCCCAATTTTTAGTTATAATCTTTTTCCTTTATTAAGCTTCATTTTTCAGTTTTAAAAAAAAAAGCAATTAACAAAATGGCTTAAAAGCTGAATAAGAACAAACCTCATTTTCTTAGGAAACCATTTCACATTATTTATGATTCTAACTCCCATGTTTAAAGGGGAAAAAAAAAAGAAGAGAGTTTGAAAATGAAATAATATCCTTCCAGTTAAATTCCATGCATGTGAAGTCAAGCAGAACATCTCTCTATTTTTGTGGTATTCTAGCAACATTGAACCCAGTTTCTTGACATTTCTCCTTATGTTTCTCCCTTGCTTCTACTGAGCAATTTTGTTTACAGGTAATTTGAACTTTGGATAAAGCTCTGGTTAATTCAGTGTCTGGATAAAAGAAGGAGTAATTCAACTTAAAGGTTACTGCAGAATTTTAATGATAGAGCCAAGAAAGCAAGGAAGGCCCAACCTCATTAAGTGGTGTAATGGGGAAAGAGTTCAATCTCAGATAGACAGGACCAGCTCAAGTTACCCTATGAGCTACACAGCACTAGGAGGAAGAAACACTGGCTTCTGCTGCTTCAAGAATCCTATAGAAATAGATTAAAGCAGAGTAATTCCCATCGAGGTCAGGCTTTTTGTATTCAAAATAGTATTTCTGAGTATCATGTATGTTCCTTAGTCGAAAAAACATTGAGTGATTGATTTATTCCTGTATTTTTCAGTTTATGGAAATTTGAAGTGCTTTTAGTTATTGACTATTATGAATAAAACTACTGTGAACTTTCTTTTATAATATTTTCATAGACATTGTTCCAAAATTCCCCCTTTGGGGTGGTTTTACTGAGTCATAGAGTTAAATTTTAATGTAACTTTAAATTTTATTTAAATGTATGAGAAAGTGCTGACCAATTTTCCAAAGGAGTTGTGCCAATTTATATCCAATGGTAAAATAACATAGTTGTAATTGTTCCACCTTTATCAACATGGTGTGTAGTCAAAGTTTTTTTAACTGATTTTTGGTAAATTTCATATACATTACGGTCATAATCAATATTGAGAATTAGTACCAGTAACATGACATCTTAATTCTTGTATTTTCTCATTCTCCTTCCCTCTCTACAACTCCCCACTCAATATAAATAAGCTTTGTTTCCTTTCGTTTTACCATCAAATTTTTTCATCCCCTTATTTACTTAACCCTACCCGCTCTTTTCCTTTGGGCTTTTGAACAGCAAAGTTTTAATTTTAACCTTTCCAATGCTACATAGGTACAGTTTTAATTTTTAGTTTCCTGATAGCTAAAGATGCTAAACCTTCTTTCTGTGTTTACTGACCATTATCTATCTTTTTCTTAAAGGTCTGTTCAGGCTATTCATCCATTAGTTTTGTAGATTCTCCACTATGTTTGTAGATTTTTTTATTTTAATTTTCTTTTCTTCTCATGGTAGTGCCAGGGACATAGAGCCCTGGTTCACTCTAAGCAAGTGCCTTTTGTTGATTATTTATTATTGACTTATATGAGTGCTTTATTCTGAACCTAAGTGATAGATAGATAATCCTTTTTTTTTTTTTTTTTTGAGACAGGGTCTCGCTTTATAGTTCAGGCTGGCTCTCAGCTCACTATGTAGCCCAGGCAAGCCTCGAACTCAGCAATCCTCCTGTCTCTGCCTCCCGAGTGCTGGGATGACAGGCGTGAGCCACCACGCCCGGCACTGTGGTATGTGGCGTTGATTGTTGGTGGGCGTGAGTCTCCACACCCAGCATTGTATGTGGTTACTGGGATCGAACTCAGGACCTTGCGCTTGCGAGGCAGGCACCGGAACCTCTGAGCTAACCCTCCGGCCCAGATAATCCATTTTCTGACAAATCTGTGCCATTTACTTTTTAATTGTGTTTCAAAACGAAAATTTTTAATTTTAATTAACATTTAATATTTTAACATTTTTTTATTCTGTAGTTTTAGCTGTTTCTGTATATTTAAAAACAAAAAAAACTTGGCTCCACCAGGGCACAAAGACATTTTTTTATGTCATTTTTTTCTAGAAGTTTTGTAATTTTTAACTTTCAGATTTAGGTTTCCGTTCAATTTCAAATATTTACATATATATCATATATACATATATGTGATATATATATGATATATGATATACACATATATGACATATATACATATATATGATATATACATATATATGATATATAGTATGAATTTTTTGTTTAATATTTATGAAAAATAACAATATAAATTTAATTTTTTAATAACCTGTTCTCATTGACTGTTAGTCACCTCTGTAAGGGCTATGGTTTGATGAGATCTAATAGAGACTTGGTCTTCTACATGGGCATATACATATATGTAAACATATACATATATATGTCATATGAGGCTGAGATCAATTTTTTAAATGCCTAGTTATCTCAGAAACATTTGTGAGAAAACTAAAAACTATTTCCTCTCCCTGTTGAGTTCCTTAGGCAACTTTGCTTAGGATTAACTGCTAATATATCTGTGGATTATTTCTGAACTGTCAGTTCTGCCTTAGGGATCTGTTTGTTTAACCTGATAACCATGTGGCAGTGCCTTAATTACTGGGCCTTACAGTGTGCTATTCAGGTGCTAATATCATCAAAATAGACTGCTGAATTAGGAAAAAAGTATTCAGGTCAAAACGGATAGCTTTAGTGTGGAAAAAATGAGAAAATACAGTCTTCATATAAGTGTGATTATACTTTACAAAAAAAAAAGCCTGAAAGAATATATATGATGCTAAAGGCACGAATTCCAAGAGTTCTCTATGGCAGGAGGGGTATGTGGTGAATGCTAAGATGTAACACAGAAATATGAAGAAGAATTACCGCCATATGTTTAAGCGGGTCACTATATTAGTTAGTTAAAACTGAATTTTAAGAAGAGTGTGGAAAATATATTATTCCTCGCAGTACACAAAACCTTGAGGTGACGATTCACTAAAATAATATTTCCAGAGTGAGTTAGGCATTTTAGGCCTTAGATGTGTTTCCTTGACAAATATTTAATGAGTGTCCACAACGTGTCAAGCCCTGGGCACGTAGTGGTAACGAATTTGACACGCCCCTGGTGCTTCTCGTGTGTACATTCTGCTAGGAGCCAGCGGTCCCAGATAACAAATAAAACACACTTACACAGTGTGGTCGGTGCTGTAAGTGAAATGAATATGAACGAGAGAGGCGGGGTGAGCGCGTGAGAGGCTGGAAGGACCTGCAGCGGGGCCTTCTCTGCCGAGACCCTGAGGCCCCGGGCCGGGTGAGAAGCTGCAGCGGAGACGGAGGGGCAGCTGTGCGGCTGCGGCGGCTGAGGAGGCAGGTCGCCAGGCGCCCTAGCAGCCGCGTAGGGCGGGAAGCCTGGCTGGAGAACAAAGCAGGGGGAGTTTAGGCTTTATCCCAGGCGAAATGGGAAAGCCTAAAGCGATCTGATCTGGGGGTACAAACAAACCCATTAATCGTGTTGGAAAACTACAAATTAGGGAGGGGTTGGCAGTGAGAAAGGAAGGAAAGCTGGGATTATGTCGCACAGCCCCCCAAAAAGTGTTTGAACAAGAAGAGACTGCCCCCCTCCCCGTTTGTTCAAGCTGAGGACAGAGAACAGTCTGGAAAATTCAGAAATGAGAAGTCCTCTGCGGTCTGTAATTTCCAGAGGGTTGGATTCTTCCTCCCTCGCCCTCTCCCTCTCCTCCTCCTCCTCCTC
>PVIC010005580.1:0-57337 GCA_004025085.1 Thryonomys swinderianus | reverse complement strand
TCCCCGGATCTCAAGCCAACGAGAAAACCACTGTGCTGCTCCCACAGCCAGAGACCAGGAACGATGTGTGTGAGGCCTTTCAGTACTCATTTTGAAACTGATGGAGTCTGAGAATTTATATGTCTATAAATCAGGTTTTGTCCATACCAGCCCTTGCCCGTTTGCTTACTTATTAAAGTAACTTTTAAAGAAAAAAAAATTTTTTTAAGACTTCACACTGATTCCACCTAGAGCAAAGAGAAGTCTTCCAGCAAGGCTTAAAAACAAAGTACTGAGGCTGGGGATTTGGCTTAGTGGTTCTGTAGCCTGCCTTGCAAGCACAAGGTCCTGAGTTCAAACCCCGGTACCACAAACAAAACAAAACAAAACAAAGCATGAAGTAGAGAGGCAGTGATTGGATGTAATCCCAGGCAGAGAGAGGGTTCAGGAGGGGGAGCCAGTCTGTCCCGCAGTCGCGTGTAATTCAAGGGGCAAAGGTAGACCAGAGAAGGGAAATGCTGGGGAGGAGTGAACTCACCCTCTGCTTCCACTGCCTCTCTAGTATTTATGTTTTTTTCTTTTCTTTCTTTCTTTCTTTTTTTTTTTTTTTTTTGAGACCTGGTCTCACTTTGTAGTTCAGGCTGGCCCTGAGCTCACTATGGAGCCCAGGCAAGCCTCGAACTCAGCAATCCTCCTGCCTCTGCCTCCTGACAGCTGGGATTACAGGCATGAGCCACCATGCCTGGCTAGTACTTACTTTTTTAAAGATTGACTTTATTGGTACATTTTAGATATACATTATGATGTCATGCAACATGGAGAATTTGTACCTGCACATGACACATCGTGATTCTCATTTTTTCCCCATTGCCCTGTCCTCCACACAACCCTACTCCTTATGTACATAAGATTTGTTTCCTTTTTTAACTACCAAATTTTTCTTTCCCTTCTTTCTCCCTACCTGTCCTGTTTTCTGACATTTTCTTCCCATTTCACATTACCTGTCATAGATTTTGACACTCATTTACACCTTTAGTTTTTCATACTAGAGAAAAGATACAGTATTTACACATGTGTATCCTATTTATGAATATCCTCAAGATACATCTATTTGAATAGGAATGACTCAAATTTATCTTCCTTTATGGCTGAGTAATAGTCCATTTTATTAAAAACCCACATCTTTTTTAATCCAGTCTCGTGGTGATGGGCATTTGGGCTATTTCCAACTTTTAGCTATCACAAACTGAGCTGCCATATACATGGGTGCACATATCCCTGTGATTTTAGTTTTGTGCACAGTTAAAGACATGGATGTAGCTTTAATCTTTAACAAGAACAAACCCATCTTTTCCAGCATCGTTTGTCCAAGAGGACTATCTTTCTTCCATTGAGGGTGTTTGGCTTCTTTGTCGAAGACAAGGTGGCTTAGTATTTACTAATAATTCTTCCACAAAACGGGGCCTCCCACCCCACAGTGAAATGCTGCTTGTCTATCGGAGTCGCTAAGTTGCCCTGCTGCTGTGACATGAAAGTATACCTTGCACACTTACCAAGGCAAAGATCCTTCTGAAGGTACAGCCTAACAATTTTCAGCACACAAGCTCAGTCATTGTCATTGACAAGTTCAGATGATAAAAGGGTAAGATTCTGCAGAATCTATGTGTTTGCTATTTCCCCCCTGCTTTTTTTAGACAGCCATCATTTTATAATAGAGCTTGATTACGAGAAACCTTTAACTATACAGAAAATATGTATTTTTAAGCAAGGGAGCCCAGAAGGATTTACAAAACATTGAACACATTGCCATTAAGATGTGAGTCAAGATACACAGAGGACCACATGGTGTTCTAATTTCTACTCAGTGCACGAGACGCATAGCTCCAAGGGCTCATTCAAGGTCCTCAGAGTTTCTCAGACACCGAGCTCGTGTCTACCCGCTAGGGAGGTACATGAGCAGTGGTGGGGAGGACAGCAAGCGGCCATGGTTGCAATACAACATGAGGAATTTACAGTAGAGAAACATGGCGCCATCGGCAGGTGCACACATTCAGGTCTCTTCTGTAGGAGTGCTGGTGGTGCCGTATTTTCTTGCTTATCATCTTTCCCAGGGGCAAGAACAGACTAGTCACAAGAGGCCAAGATACGATGGACACCCCCAAAATTCTGTTGTCATTTCCCAAGATGGAGAATTAGCTTTACCTGCTCCCAAATTCCCTCCCCCACTGTAGTATTATTGCTCAACAATAACAAAATAAATGTCTACATGTGTGGAAGTAAAGCTTCAGAGTCTTGGTGTTTTCTTTTTCATATGAGATTTTGATTTTCTAATAACTTAGAAGTTTTTATGGTATCATTTCTCTAGGGTGAGAAACTGAAGGTGTAAATGAGGTTCAAAGTATATGACAGGAATGGTGAAATAGGAAGAAAATTTTCAAAGGGGAAGGGGAACTAGGGAAGGAGGGCAGGGAAATTAAAGAAGGGAAAGAAAAAATTTGATGGGGGTGCTGGAGATTTAGCTCAATGGTTACAGCGCCTGCCTCCCAAGTGCAAGGTCCTGAGTTCAATCCCAGTAACCACATGCAACAATGCTGGGCATGGTGACTCACGCCCACCAGCAATCAGTACCACATACCACCGTGCTGGGCGTGGTGGCTCATGCCTGTAATCCCAGCACTCAGGTGGCAGAGACAGGAGGATTGCTGAGTTCGAGGCTTGCCTGGGCTACATAGTGAGCTCAGGGCCAGTCTGAACTAAACTAAAAAGCTAGAACCTGTTTCAAAAACAAATTTGATGGTAAAGAGGAAACAATGCTTATGTATATCGGGGGTAGGGTTTGAAGGGAGGGCAGGGGAAGGGGAAAAATGAAAATCAAGATCTGTCATGGACAAATTCTCAATGATGAATGTAATCATAATGTATTCCTAAAATGTACCAATAAACTCAATTTATATTTTAAAAAAGGAACTTCAAAGTTTTTTTTTAAACTATAGGGAAGTGAACTTGAGCTTGAAATGAATGATATTTAAATCCCTGTGAATAGACTATTATGGGCTTCTTATAATGCAACGGTGCACACTCATCAATTCATCACTTTTCTACATGAATTAATTATGCTGATAGCAATGATTAGAGCTATTATTTAATTCAAGTATTAATTCACAAAGCTGACTCACAATTTAGCCTCACTTTTGTCAGTGAATCTAATTCTTCCAGTCCTTGAAAAAATATGATTCTTCCTCTAGATTCTTCATTGTATGTAAAATTAAAGGAAGATCCACAAATTAGCCATATTTCATTAGAAATATATCTACATGCTATAGAGAGTAATCAATAAGAGAGTAAAAAATGGACTAATTTGTTCCTAATGCAGGTTTAAATCTTTGATACCCATTTTAAATGAGTCAAATAATTGGAAGAAACTTTCCCAAATATCCTCTTATTTTGGCAAAATCTAGTATTCAAATATATGTCATCTCTGATCTTTGCGTTGGATCAACAATCTAATAAAAGCTTTCCCAACTCACAAACAAGAAGCAAACAACCAAAACTTTGGGAGAAAAATCCATTTTGTTTCAGAGTAACTGTATATTTGTCAGTGTGACACAGCACATTTGAAACCCATAATCATAAAACAAAAATTTATAGCCAAGGTTCAGGGTCTACATCTGTTTCTCTGGTTTTCGTACAGCAATTACCCACTGGACGATCCAGAAAGAAACACCATGAATCACGCTCTGCAAACATATGTGAACTCGAGAGTTTCCTAAAGAAAGAGCTGGCGTCTCCATGCATCAGAACTCCAGACAGTCCTGTTCAAAACTGGTTAAATACTTTGTGATGTCTAAATAAGAAGACTGTTACATACACAGACACTTCAACCTGGCCTCGAAGTGTGCAAATTGTAGGAGTGCGGTGGAGGGAAGTAGACATTCATAACAGAAAGAAAAGAAAAGAAAAGAAAAGAAAAGAAAAGAAAAGAAAAGAAAAGAAAAGAAAAGAAAGAAAGAAAGAAAGATAGAGAGAAAGAAGGAAAGAAGGAAAGAAGGAAAGAAAGAAAGAAAGAAAGAAAGAAAGAAAGAGAAAGAAAGGAAAGAAAGAAAGAAAGAAAGAAAGAAAGAAAGAAAGAAAGAAAGAAAAGAAAGAAAGAAAGAAAGAAAGAAAGAAAGAAAGAAAGAAAGAAAGAAAGAAAGAAAGAAAGAAAGAAAGAAAGAAAGAAAGAAAGAAAGAAAAAGAAATTTGGGGGAAAAAAGATGTGCCTACCTCCTCTGTGGTTTCGTTTTGATTTATTTCATTTTTAATTATTTTCCCTGTTAACCCATAGAAAATTCCTGTTACCAGTTCTGTCAGAAGAACGCATGGCTGGTTCTGAGCGCCATGTGGGCCTCTAAGGGCAGGACAAGCCCAGGTTGTTACTAGTGCATGCGCAAAAGTAAAGCTGCTTCTAGGGCTTCTGTCCTACCACCTGGCTGCTTTTGTATTGGTAGCTGGGAGAAATTCTAACACTAATTACTGCCTAGAAACTGTGCTGCTGGCCCCTTCTGCTGTACACCCACCAATATAACAAGAGTAAATACATCGGCATGAGTGTGTTAATAAAACTTTACAAAAACTGGCAGTGAACTAGGCTTGGCCCTCAGGTCCACCTACGGTCTGAAACATCAATTCAGTTTGCATTTCGTGCACTAACTGCATTTAATTCTGCACAACCTCATCTCTTGCATTATACAACATAATTATATAAACTTAGTCGTCATCAACACATTATCTTTTTTGTTTTACCTTTAAAAGCTTTATCCAGTTTCAATTTGTATTTCACATAAAGAACCATGGAGCTCACAGATCTCATCCACAATATGTTAGGCTAGTTCACATCCAGAACCATCTTTCTCTTTTTGTTTTGTTTTGCTATGTAGGCCAGCCCAGCCTTGAACTTGTGATCCTCCTGTCTTGGCCTTCTGAGTGCTGGGCCCACAGGTGGGCACCATCACGTCTGACTGGCTTCCTTGCTTGCTTCCTTCCTTCCTTCCCTCATCATTTACCACCTCTCTATTTGGCTCTGTTTGCTTCTTCCTTTAAAAAAGGTAGGGACTGCATCTCTCCCTTAAAAATGCGTACGGTGCCACCTTCTCTCTGCCCCCAACCATGTCTTAAGCCCAGTACGTGCATCATTACCCCTTCTGCATATATGAGGACAGGATGTTGGAGAAGGAAAAACACAACAGTCACTGCTGAGGATAACTGTCAATGGTTCCACCATGCTGCGCCTCCTCACACCCTCCCTGTGCTGTTCTGCTCTGATATTCTTTTGGTATCACCTCAATACATTTCCAAGCGAGCTAAGATTAGATGTGCCACCTAATCGGAGAGTCTTTTCAAGGACAGAAAGAAGTACAGAAGATTTTAAGAATGTGCTCTGATTATTTCATGTTGGTATTAATAAAGAATATTGTCCATAACTGCAAAGTTTCCTTAATTCCTAGTTCAGCATTTCATTTTTGAGATCATGTAGTTGAACAGAGGCTACTGATTGGCTCTTAAACTGCTCAAATCAAACAACTGACAACTCAGTTCCTCAGTCACATTATCTTTATTTCAAATGCTCAGAAGTTCACATGGCCACTGGCTATGAAGTTAATAGGACAGTGTGAACACAGAGCCCTTCTTGCAAACCAAGGTGCTCTCTCGGACTGGACGGTCGTGCAGGGTCCAGGTGTACGCGACTGGAGCACAGTACCCACAAGAGTTTCTCTGCACGCCTGGTGAAGTATCACTGCACCAAAGCAATTCTGTTTTATATATACAGTCCCTGACTTAAGAGTCGTACTTGCAATTTTTGGACTTCACAGCGTGCAAAAGCTATGAGCATTCAGAAGCTGCACCAAATTTGGAATTGTGATCTTCTCCTAGACTTGGGACATACAGGAAGATACTCTCTCCCACACAGTAAGCCACCACATCCATTCAGCCACGTCATCAGGACAGTAAACATTGAGGCCAAAAATACAGTACTGCTTAGCTTGCTGTTTATTAGGTTAGTCTTGTTAAGTGTATTTTTAACAGTATTTTCAACGGACAGTGGGTTCATAGAGCATGACTTCGGCACACGTTGAGGAGCATACTTACTAGATAAAAGAAGCTATTGTTACTAGTTTTGTTTTACCTCCCAGACACCAAGTGAGAATTGCAATGAAATATTTGACCAGCTGCATCCTGGTGCTCCTACGGGAGGCAGGAAGCAGATCACCTGACTTGCTGTTCTCTGCAGAAACTGTATTTAGCCTCAGGAACTTAAAGCCAATTACAGTTAATTAAATGGCAATGATATTGCATAGGATGGAAGACTTGTATTATTTATCTTATCTTTCCATCCAACCATTCATCCTTCTATACATCTAAGCTACGTAAGTACTCATTAATCTATCATTCTTCCATCTCCCTCACCTATCCATTCACTTACCTGATTTTTTTAAAATTAATTTTTATCTTTATTGGTACATAGTATATACACATCATGATCACACTCAATACTGGGAATTTGTACCAGTGTAGGACACGATTTAATTCTCATTTTTCCCCATTCCCCTACCCACCCCAAAACCCCCCACTGCCTAAATCCATAAGTTTTGCTTTTTTTTATTACCATCACATTTTTTTTACTCCTCATTACTCACTCCTCTACCACATTTCCCTTCAAATATTTTCTATTTCACAATATCCATCATACATTCTAGAACTCATTAACATCTTCAGTTTCTTATACCAGAGAACAGATACACTATTTACACATCTGTGACCTATTTATTTCACTTAGGAGTATGTCCCGAAGGTACATCCATTAGACTATAAATGACTCAAGCTCGTCATTAAGACAGAGTAATACTCCATTTTATAGAAAAACCACATCTTCTTTAGCCACTCTCCAGTTGATGGTCATTTGGGTTGTTTCCAACATTTAGCTATCACAAACTGAGCTGCTATCAACATGGATACACGTATGTCACTATGTTATGATTCTTTTAATTCTTTTGTGAAAAATATGGAATGCTTCATGAATTTGCATGTCATCTTGGGCAGGGGCCATGCTAATCTTCTCTGTATTGTTCCAATATTAGTATATGTGCTGCTGAAGCGAGCACTCACTTACCTATATTAACCTATCCACCTAGCACCCATTTACCTGTAGACCAAACCATCTACCTTTCTAATTATCATCTACTCACTTGTCCGTCTGTTTGTCCATCTGTCATCCATCCATCCATCCATCTGTCATCTGAGCCATCAGCTACCTAAGATCTAATTACCAAAAGTGACGACGAAGCTGAGGGTGACTTTTTGAGATCAACTTATAGTTAGGAAAAGCAAAGCTTCTCAGATCATGTATCTATCCTCCTCTGTAATCCTTAAAAAGATTTCCTGAAAAATCTATGCTGCTGTAAGAAATAAGGTCAGTTGTAGTTAAATAGGACTGATAAATTAGTTTGCAGCTGGAGAGCCGCTAGGATCTATCACTGATATTTAAGAGCACCGCAGGATTTGTAATGCTAATGAAGCCCATTCTATTAGCAACACAAAAGTTTCTAACTGAGGGAAAACTAAAGGCCCAAAGGAATTTTCTTCAGATTGTACTGGGAAAGGCAATGTAAGAAGTATAAAATACTTTAGAAGGATACTTGGTCATCCTCATCTCTGACAAAAAAGCAAACAAAAAAGCCTAATGTGATTGATTGGGAGATGTCAGAAAAGTAAGCCTGATAGAAATCCTTATGAAATTTCTGTTGAGGAAGCAATGATGTGTATGTTAGCATGTCACAAGCCACATGAATACAATAAAGGTATTTTTTAAGTGAGAAAATAGGCTCTCTCAAACTGCAGGGTTTAAAGTCATTTTTTTCAACATGTAACCCAACCAAGGGCTTTGAAAATTTCTCCCAGAGAAGACAGCATAGAGGCTTCCAAAATTAGTTTTTAGTATTTTGTTATCATTTGCTTGTTGGTTAATGACATTTCAGAAAATACTAGCTGCTTCAGAAGGCAGCAGTTCTGAAGTGTAAGGTGCATGCACACATACATGCATGCACATACACACACCCATACACAAGTGCGGGTGCACAAGACAAGTGGAAATGAGTCCCTTTTTCCCGTTTATGCAGAATGCATAGTGAAAATGTAAGGTCCATTGTAAGGATGTCCCAGCATGGCAATTTTAGGTGGTTTTTTGTTTTGCTTTTTTTTGCTTTTGCGGTACCGGGGATTGAACTCTGGCTCTTATGCTTCCAAAGCAGGCACTTGAGCTAAATCCCCAGCCCCAGGAATTTCTAACCAGAGCTGCCTGATAAAAATTTTGGGAAATGCATTTGAAACAAGGACCCAGGCATGTACCGACACTGCATAGTAGTGTGCGACACTTTGCTCTGAAGGAGTATTCCTCTCAGTGAACACCAGGCCGCAGAGGAGCCCTTAGAGCCACAGTAGTGTATCTACGGCACTTCCACTGCAGTGGGCTTTCTGTATCATGGAAGGTTCACCATCACTGCTTTCGAGTATGATGTGGGAAAAGTCTCTCTCTGACCAGAAGCTCAGTTAGGCATCTCCAAGTCCTCTGCCTCACTAGGCCTGACCTTGAGCTTTCCTGTCTGTCCTTCAGGGACCTGAGTTTGAACATTCTTTTTTTTGGTTTCTTTCTTCCTAGTACAGTACTGGAGATTGAACCGCAGTTTCACACATGCTAGGAATGTTCTTTACCACTCAGTTACCGCCCTAGTACCAGTCTGATGCTTCTTACTGAGGCAGGAAAAACTCCTCACTCTTGATATTGATAATGTGGGGGATACTACTCCAAAATACAGCATCATGACATATGTCAGGGGCTCAGATAAGGACAGAGAAAGGAAACTGAACAAAGAGGACTAGCCAAGTTCCCCCAGCAGATCACCAGTAGAGCCGACCCCTTTGTTTATTCATACTTTCTATAACCATCCATATCTCCACCAAATCCAGCACAAGGACACACGTTTCCCTGTTTCATTTTTCACAACTCCCGGATTATGTAAAACTCATTCAAAATAAATCTGTGTTCTTTTCTCTTGTCATAAAGGCTTCAGTCACGCATGAATCTGCTTAGACAGACATATAGATGTGGACAATAGCCCAGAGAAAGGCAAAGCCACAAGGCAGAATGAACCTGGATACCAGAATGTCCTTGTGGGGCAGAGATGTGCTCTCAGCCTGGACCTTTCACCTCTAGATCATCACAGGAGAGAGATGAACTTTTTTTTTTTTTTTTTTTTGAGACAGGGTCTCGCTTTGTAGTTCAGGCTGGCCCTGAACTCACTATGTAGCCCAGGCAAGCCTCGAACACAGGAATCCTCCTGCCTCTGCCTCCTGAGTGCTGGGATTACAGGCATGAGGCACCACGCCCAGCATTGTGGTATGTGGTACTGGGGAATTTGTGCTTGCAAGGCAGACGCCAAACCACTGAGCTAAATGCTAACAGGTTTTGGGCCACTTTTTAAATCAAGTTTAGTCCACATATTCTTCTCATTTGTTTGAAATTTAAAAAAAAAACTTGTCAGTACTTTATGGTATTTCTCATGCATTTGGCCAAATTCTGAGTCCCCCCTTTTGTGCACTGCCTACTCCTTTCCTCCCAGGGGCTGGGTTATTCTCCCTGTGCCTGCAGAACTGGGTGATGTCAGGGAACATAAAGGAGTCCCAATCCCTTCGCGCTCCAGACGCAGACCTAAGGGGAGGAGGGTTTCCTCCATCTTTCTGTGTCTTTTTAACAGAAAACAGCAAAGCTCTGGAGAAACTCTCATTCCTAATTCTAAACACTACTAATGGCTTGCACAGAAAGGCTCAGTCCAAGGGCTTAGGTTGGTCTTTGCCATCTGGGCTGCATTTGGACAAAAGGTAGCCCTCAAAGCTCATCAAACATTCATGTATTTGATTTGTGGCAAACCTAAAGGATTAAGGACAGGCTAATTAACAATACTGAGCTGGGAAGCCAGAATCTAAGTGCCCACTAACAATCCATAAGAATATCTCTGGTCTCATCAGTACCGTGAAGTGGCTGTGGTAACTTAGAGTGCCAAATGTATTGCTGAGTGCCCTACATATGTGTAGACTTATGGAAGTATCCCTTGAAAGATGCTGATACCGTGGCCCAACTCCACATCCTAAGTCAGGAGCTGGCAGGCTCCAAAGAACAAATTTTGCCTATTACCTGCTGTAAAATTTTATTGGAGCTCAGATGACAATTTGATACCTGTCTATCTATCATCTATCTATCTATCTATCTATCTATCTATCTATCTATCTATCTATCTATCTATCATCTACCTACCTATCTACCTATCTATCTATCTATCTATCTATCTATCTATCTATCTATCTATCTATCTATCTATCTAACCTGCAGCTCTGGGAGTTGAACCCAGAGGCTTTGCATTGGGCTACATCAGAAGCCCTTTTTTTTAGTTTTGAGACAGGCTCATACTAAATTGCCCAAGTTGTTCTTGAACTTATAATTTTCCTGCCTCAGCCTCTCAAAGTGCTAGGATTTCCAGTGTATGTACCACACCAGGACTGTAGCTATTCCTTAAGTTCACCAAGTACATTTATTTCTTCAATGTGTTTGCATTTATTTTTGCTGTGCCTGACATACTCTTAGGTAAGATATCAACAGAATCATTTCATCACTTTCTTTAATTCTTTCTTAAAATATTGCCTTCAGTGAGACAGCAATGACCCTAATTAAAATAAGACAGTAAGTCCCATTTTTTACTGTATGTTCCTTGGCCCTGTATTTTATATATGGCCCTACCTGGTATGTATTTACTCCTTATTATATATGTTTAATAGTTACATCAGTCTGATCCAGTTACTACTAAGACCACAGCATGAGAACAGAACAGTATGGAACACACAATAATGTCTTCATAAATACATGGGGAATGACTAAATGAATGAACCAACTTGCTGTTCCTTGTTGGAAGACATTGATTAGTCAAGCCATGTATAATATGGTTAAAATTTAAAATTGGCAGAAACTATGTTGCACGGTTTAAAGACAACGTCTGTACTATACATAAAATGAGCACTACTGTAATTATCAGGAAACATCAATAAACAATGAAATCGATGGTTTAAGCTTTGTGTATTCATAGATGAGGAAGTTCTACCTACCCAAAGACCAGGAAAAAGGACAGAATTTTCAAAACACATGCTGGGCCAGTAAGATCAACATTACAAGCAATAAAACAATGACAACAAGGGGACTGGAGATTTAGCTCAGTGGTTCTGGCCCCTGCCTCGCAAGCACAAGGTCCTGAGTTTGATCCCGGTAACCACATAGAATGCTGGGCGTGGTGACTCACACCCACCAGCAATCAATACCACATACCACAGTGCCGGGCATGGTGGCTTGTACCTGTAATCCCAGCACTCGGGAGGCAGAGGCAGGAGGATTGCTGAGTTCGAGGCTTGCCTGGGGTACATAGTGAGCTCAGAGCCAGCCTGAACCACAAAGCAAGACCCTGTTTCAAAAAACAAAAACAAAAACAAAAAAAACAATGACAACAACAAAAATTAATGGATCTGTAGCCCATAGCATATGCAAAATTAACTAAAACACTTAATAAAACTAAAACACAGAACTGAAAACTTAAGAAAATGTTCAAAAGGGAAGGGGAAGTGGAGAGGGCAGGAGAAAACAAAGGGAAGAAAAAATTCAATGATAATAAAGGAAAAAATGGAAACAAAGCTTCTGTATAAAGGGGGTTGGAGGGCAGCAGAATGGGGGAAAGTAAAATCAAGATATATCACATACAGGTTCAAATTCTCAAAGATGAATGTGAATATAAAGTAGGCCTAAACTGTACCAATAAACTCAATAAAGGAAAATAAATGATGGTCATGCAAAATACTGAGCAGCCTTCCTTGGTTGAGAAACTAGTTTTAAGTATACAACCAGTTGTTTTTTTTTTTGAGACAGGGTCTCACTTTGTAGTCCAGGCTGGCTCTGAGCTCACTGCGTAGCCCAGGCAAGCTTCAAACTCAGCAATCCTCCTGTCTCTGCCGCCCGAGTGCTGGGATTACAGGCGTGAGGCACCATGCCCGGCACTGTGGTATGCGGTATTGATTATTGGTGGGCATGAGTCCCCACGCCCAGCATTGTATGTGGCTACCGGGGATCAAACTCAGGACCTTGCGCTTGCGAGGCAGGCACTAGAACCACTGAGCTAACCCTCCAGCCCTACCATCAGTTTTAAGCATCCAACAATATGGCTAAAATAAAGAATAAAGATACTAAGACTTGACAAGCATGTGGGAACATTTTTTTCTTATACTACCAGTGGGAATGGAATTTGTATGACTTTTACAGAACATTTGTTAATTCCTATAGAAATCAGATACCTTCAAAGAACTCAATAATTCTATTCCATGTTCATCCAATAAAAATGCAGACATTTACATGCATGGCTCTGTAGTCATGAAAAGTATGAATTATAATAGCCCCAAACAGAAAACTAGTCAAGTGTTCATCAATAGAGTAAAATGTTCAAGTCACACAGAATACTGCTACACAGCAACAAGATCAATGTTGTGCAAAAGCAGGCAGAAATACATTAAAAAGCACAACTCTGATTCTCTTCAGACAAAGCTCAAAGAGGTCCCTACTTAATCTATGTCATTTAGTTATTATACTAGTCACCCTTGATCAGGGTTAGGAGAAGGATAAAGGGACTTGATCATGTTCTGTTTCCTGATCTGTCTGCTAGTTAAATGTTTATGCTCAGCAGGTAAACAAAACAAAACAACTAATAAATTATATATGTACATTTGTGTACTTCTATCTTTCAAAGGAAGTGGTCAGTCAAAAAAATAAAGAGTGGACAAGACTAGTGACTCAAAAATCTAAAAAAAAAATAACTGCATTGGTTCTTGGATTCAAGTTTGAAAACAACTGTCTCTGTCAGCAATCTTTTTTTTTTTTTCTTTTTGAGACAGGGTCTCGCTTTGTAGTTCAGGCTGGCCCTGAGCTCACTATGGTGCCCAGGCAAGTTGCCATGAACTCAGCAGTCCTCCTGTCCCTGCCTCCCGAGTGCTGGGATTATAGGCGTGAGCCACCACGTCCAGCATTGTGGTATGCGGTGTTGATTGTTGGTGGGCGTGTCTCCACGCCCAGCATTATATGTGGTTACCGGGGATCGAACTCAGGCGGGGATCGAACTCAGGACCTTGCGCTTGCGAGGCAGGTGCCAGAACCACTGAGCTAACCCTCCGGCCCGGCCCAGCAATCTTAATAAGAGATCTCACTAAAGGAAGTCAAATAGTGGTGTTGGGAGATAATAGCTTGGGAATCACCACAGAACTATCTTTGAATGTTTAACTCTAGAGAGCAAAGGGCGTTTTGACGAAACCTCCTGTCAGCATCTGCCTTTACTTGGTTTCTTGGTTAATAATAACATCCAATAAAGAAACTGCAATGCCTCAGTATGTTAAAACTTTTTTCTTTTCAATTAATATCTGAGTAATTAAGTGTAGGACAAAGAAGGAAATGAGAGGCAGAGGACAAAAGAAAAAAATTCCTTCAGGTAACTGCTCTATCAATTCCTTACCAAGAAGTACCTCGACCACAAAGTTTTTTTTTTTTTTTTTTTTTGAGACAGGGTCTCGCTTTGTAGTTCAGGCTGGCCCTGAGCTCACTATGGCAAGCCTCGAACTCAGCAACCCTCCTGTCTCTGCCTCCCAAGTGCTGGGATGACAGACATGAGCCACCACGCCCGGCACTGACCACAAAGTTTTAATAGAAGCCAATGCCATGAGATAATTTGCAGAGTCATCTTCAGGGAGCCTCCTGTTCTGAAATGCTCCATCATGACCACGTCTCACAATTCCTGGATGAAAGAAAACTTTCCAAAGCAGAACGGTTTCTCCTTTGTCTGCTGCTTCTACTCTCTTTCCATCGGATCTTCTCTCCCCGACATGCTCTGTCGTCTTGCTCCTCTTTCCCGGAGTGTATTGTCTTAGAAAGTGATCCTGCATCTTTCAGGCTGGCTGAGCGTCTGGACAGCTTGGGATCTTCTCTCTGGATCCCGGGGTCACCATCCTTTCTGCCAGCAAGTTCTGTTTTGTATCAACTCACCATAAAAGGATACAGGCCACGACATATAGGCATAGATTTTCTTGTGCTTATATAGAGCACTGGCTTTTGAGGAGGGTAGCACTATTTCCTGGGAGGTTGAAAAACTTTGGGGGATATTGTGGGTTGCCACTTTAGGGCATAACTGGACCTGAGTAAGGTCATGCCAGAGATATTAGCTGTTTGTACCCAACAAGGAACTATCCATGTTCCAAGTGACTACAACGTAGGTAATTCATGCAAATAAATTATCCGAGTCGAGAGCCCAATTCCTGCTCACACACCCTCACACATCATGTTTTGTGTGGTTTCAACATGCAATGGACTTCTCAAGGTTTGAGTGCCTTGTGGATTAGGGGAAGGATACATTTAGTATTGTGCTGTCTTTGCCAAGAGTTGATCATCATTTCAGAAAATCTTGCTATTTTATCAAAACTTCACCTGTGTCAGTCTGCCCTGCGGCCACTGCTTTTATCCCAGTTGCACAGAGGGGTGTGAACATCTAGCTCTGCAATCTTACCTCAAGTGTAGCGATGCTATTAAATATAAATTTTTATTAGAAATTACTTTAAGTTTTCCTATATATCCTCATTGGGATTGTATGCCGATTTTTTAAAAAAGTTTTCCACAGGTAAAACATTACTTATGAATGGCATTGCAGAATGATAAACACTGGAAAACATTTATTAAAGGTTTCATGGACTTAGAGAAGGAGTGTCAACAACTCTTTTAAAAATTGTGCACATGTCTCTCTAAGGCCTTGACTTTGTATACCAAATATAGGCTGACCTTTGCCCAGGGGTGTGCTGATAAATATTTAACAAATGGTTCTCTGGAGAGGGGGATGTGGGGCAAAAGCTCTGATTTGCAGTGTTGGTTGATTCACATGATGTTAACACTGACCATGGTCAATTTAAAGAATCAGAAAACACAATATCACTGGGCAAGGGTTGGGCAGAGATACTAAAAATTACTCTTGGAAAACTACAGCGCTTAGCTGAGAGGATAATGAGGAATCATCAGTTACAAAACTTCTGCCTAGACATGCCAACTTTTTTTTTTTTTTTTTTCCTGAGACAGAGTCTTGTTTTGTAGTTCAGGCTGGCCCTGAGCTCACTACATAGCCCAGGCAAGCCTCTAACTCAGCAATCCTCCTGCTTCTGCTTCCGGAGTGCTGGGATGACAGGCGTGAGCCACCACACCCAGCACTGTGGCATGTGGTATTGATTGCTGGTGGGTGTGAGTCATGATGCCAGCATTGTATGTGGTTACTGGGATCGAACTCAGGACCTTGCGCTTACAAGGCAGGTGCCGGAACCACTGAGCTACATCTCCAGCCCAAGACTCCAACTTTTTTCTAGGTTATTCTAACAGGTCTCAGGGGACTATCAAGCAAATTAAGGAAAGACAAGGGTCCCAAATTTATATAAGGAAAAAAAAACCAGAAAGCATTAGGCTCAAACCCTGCTCCGAAGGCAGAAAAATAAAGAAAATAACAAAAAAATACTAGAGTAAGTTAGCAGGTATCAGTTAAAATTCCAGAAAATCTTTTGTCAATTAATCTTTTACAAATGGGAAGGGGACCAAGAAATGGAGAGAAAGGGGAGGGAAAGGTAACAGAAAAATAATTAAGATGTGTTATTATGTGTATCAATCCCCCATAAGGAATGCCATCATTATGTGATACAAATATATACTAGTAAATTTTTTTTAAAAGATTGCAGAATAAAAGCAACTGCCATGTTCAGATGAGAAGTACATAATATGCGACATGTTCTATCATTTATCGTGCTGACAGCTTAGAGAAAAGAACATTAGACTTGTGATACTATTCAAGGGCTGCAGCTGGAAAAGCACCACTGGATTTACCAGGGAACGGAAACGCGTGAGAGTCGGACGAGGCCTACTCAGGTCTAAACCACCTTGTACCTGCTAACAAAGGAAGGGACATATGGTGAATGACACTCACTTGTAACAACACTCAGTTGTCGTTATCAGTTGTTTTTAGGCATCAGTCGTGTTGTGGCCGTTACAAAATCTCTTCAAGAAAGGATGGTGAATGGATTATCCCGTAAGAGATGTTGGGGTGGGAGGGCTGGATTGGTGTAAGTGGTGTTCCAACACGAGATCTACGGCCATGGGAAACTAATGCAGACACCGTACTTGCATGATTTAGAGTCTGTTTAGGAACAAAATTAGCAGTAATCCTATTGTTTCTGAAAATTCCTGCTGAAGCCTAGGAAAGGATTTATGGGACGTAAAAGGAAGACTGTCGCGGAAGTCACTGAAGTGCTCTCTGCACCTATGGCGAGATGGGAAACGCAGGTTTTGAGCATGGATGTGGGGAGTTGTGTGGCTTGCACACAGACCTTCACGTTATTGGGTACTTTGAAGTCTTCACGGTCGTAGAGAGGGTGTCAACATAAAGTCCTTAGTACTAAAGAAATTTTGTGCAGTTTACATTCTATATACCTCTTTAATACTTAAGAAATTAGGAGTAGTCCTCTCTTAAAAGAGTAAGATTTTCAGATTTCAGATTCTCTACAAAAGTTCCAAATATGCATTGATTGGGGAAGGTCCTTATGCCACATGGCACTATAGAGTTAATACAAATTTTGACTAAAGTCTTAAGTCTATGATGAATATATTCCAGACACAGAAAGCTTACAGTGACTATCAACCAGGAAAATGTGCAGCCCCAGCAGATAATGGCATATGGCGTGCGATCTGATGAAGGAGAAGGTTAGCCCACCCTTTGCTAACAGATGCTCAAGGACAAAAGCAAAGTCAGTTGCATAGTCTCTCAGGAAAATAAGAAAACAGAGGTGGAATAATTTTTTGTTATGTCAGGGGAAGATATTTGTGAGCTACATGTTTTTCTTTGGTATCAAGTACATAATGATCTCATGGCAATGAGAGAGTCACAGGTCATCAGATACAATCACAAAGAACCTGCTGTACTAACACTTTCCTACTTGGGCTTTTAATGCCAAAACAACTTTTATTGCTATATTTATTTTATTTTATTGGTTTTTTTTGAGACAGGGTCTCACTTTGTGGTTCAGACTAGCCCTGAGCTCAGCCTCGAACTCAGCAATCCTCCTGCCTCTGCCTCCCAAGTGCTGGGATTAGAGGCTTGAGCCACCATGCCCAGCATTGTGCTGTTTGGTACTGATTGCTGGTGGGTGAGAGTCGCCATGCCCAGGATTGTTGTATGTAGTTACCAGGATCGAACTCAGGACCCTGCACTTGCTAGAAGGTGCCAGAACCAATGAGTTAAATTTCTGGCCCTTATTGCTGTATCTTAAATGCTACAGTGCCACTTCCTCTGCTGTAGTCTGATTTCTGTTGTAGCTGGCTCCAGCAGGTCTTCCCTTAATATTCTTTAGTGGCAACAGAATTTCCAGCAGCACCAGAGACAATTCTCGAGCCACAGCTTCACCTTTTCTCATGGGAATGGTAAGGAATGAGTACCAGCTGTTTGAAGCTGTGATAATACCTGTCAGGTATTATTGAGAAATCAGGAAATGAGAGACTGATCCTGTTCAGTGCAGCCCCTGAAAGATGGCACATGTTATGTTTATGGTTTAGGCTGAGTCCTCCCAGAAACAAACATGGAGATGAGATTTTGAATGCAAATAGTTAGATGAGGTGATTCAGGAAGCAGTGGTGGGAATGTGAGATGGTAAAGGGCAGAGAGCAATAAAAGATATGCTATCGAGAACTTATCAGTGGGAATCTTGAGAGGCATATAGAATGATCTTGAGAGTTATTTTCCTAAAAGAGCAAGATGGCTCAAGGATTTGTCCACTAATTTTCCATCTGCCCCTTTACAGAATGGCTTAGTTTTCTGATGGTTTCAGCTCATAATGAATGATGGCCAAAGATACTCTTGTGGCCAGGAACAAAACCCTTAAGGAGCAAAACTGAATGTGCTCACAGAAAGTCTCTTTGACACAGAGAAAAAAGGGTGAAGGGACATGAATAGCATTCTGACAGTTACCTGTAACAGTGTATGTTTGCATACCAACATGTCAAGACACAAGACGAGATGGACATAGGAGAATGGAACTAAGACCTAAACAGACAGAGGTCACAGCCAGCAGGTGAACAGTGTTCTCAAAGGTAGAGCAGAAGGACATCTGAAGCAGAGTCAGGGATGGTGCTAATGACTCTGCCTCTCACAGAGAACCTACCACAGTCAAGAAAGTCATCTTGTATGTATTATGAAGTATTTAGGTAGCAATATTCAAAGTAAGCGCCAGGATTTTGGATTAGAGAAGAAGTGGAAACTCAGCTGTCATGTCTTAAATCCTAGGGAACAATAAGCAAACCAGAATGTATACACAAGCCTCTCTTACTCTCAAGACTGCTCTTTCAACTGCCACAGTGAGTCACAGCCTACTTATCTGCAGGAAGGCCGAGACCAGGAGCACCTCGGACACTGGAGCACAGGCAGAGGAGGTGGACTGAGGAGATCCTGGAGACACACGAGGAAGCCAGCAAACCCACCCTGAAAGCACTCTGGTAGGAGCAGCCACCTGGGTAGCTGTCAAAAAACGTAGGTGGCAGAAGCAGGCACACGTGCACACATACACGCATACATACCAACAATAGTTGTGAAGGATAGTATCCACTCCAGAAAATGTGACCAGCCCTGGAAAACATTCTATGTGGAAAGAGCAAAGATAACTTTGAAGCACCACAGCAAGAGATCTGTGGGATGATACACAGCCATTGAGGTGTCTTCCTGTGAGTGATGAGTCTCACTACCCTGAATTGAGGGAGTACAAAATATTGGAACCCAACGGCGTGGTGTGACAGTGGTAGCCAAGGTCTGTTACCTGCTCTGGAGTGTGCTTCCTGTTTACCTTCAGCTGTGCTAATGGCTGCACTGCATTTCCATATTCACATGTCTCAAAATGTCACTGTATTTGAGAATAAGGTCTTTAAAGAGGTGACCGAGTTAAAAAGGAGCACAGGATAAGGCCCTGATTGAATGTTGCTGATTGATCCAAAATTCTTTAAAAGGAGGAAGAGGCCAGGGGTGGGGGCCTCTGTGTGCACAGAAGTTCAGCCAGGTGAGGACAGAGCGGTAAGAAGGTGACTATCTGCAAACCAGGAAGGCTTCAGGAGAAAATAGCCATTAGGCACCTTGACCTTGGACTGGCAGCCTTTAAAACTGAGATGGTGAAGGTCTGTCACGTAAGCCAGATGTAAGCCAGATGTGGCGTTTTGGTGTGGTCGTCTGGTGAAGGCCACATGCTTCCTCGGAGGGAGTGTCCTTCACACACTGGAGGACAATTCTCTCGTTCACTGTGACCCCTCACTGGAGCCTGCAAAGGAGTTTCGGCGCATGTCTACCAGGTGCTCAGGTGCACTGAGACCTGAAACGGCCGGCCTGGAAGGCGTGGCCATCCTGGTAAAGGTTAGCATCGTGGGAATGGAGCCATAGCAACTGCATGGTGATAAAAGTCAAAAGAAAAAAAGATGGACAGTTCTTATGGTTGGGATATGGGAGCCACACAAAGGTTGAAGAAAAGTTGTGTAATGATGGTGTTATCACTACTAATGCCAAACTTGCCTCAACTATGCCCTGGTTTGTGGCATCCCTCTGCCCCCTTTCTCACCAGTGTCTTGCTGCAGCTGCTATGAACCTCCCTGAACCAGCCTAACAGAAGTGACAGGAGTCGTGTCTTAGTCTCTGAACTTTCTAGGGGAGCACTGTCCGATGAACATTGTATGATGATGGAACTGTATGTGTGCTCTGTGACACTGAACTGTTAGCCTTAGGAATCAACTGTCTTAAAGGAACATAGTGCAGGGCCGGAGGGTTAGCTCAGTGGTTCCGGTGCCTGCCTCGCAAGCGCAAGGTCCTGAGTTCGATCCCCTGTAACCACATAGAATGCTGGGCGTGGAGACTCACGCCCACCAACAATCAACACCAGCATACCACAATGCCGGGCGTGGTGGTTCACGCCTGTCATCCCAGCACTCGGGAGGCAGAGACAGGAGGATTGCTGAGTTCGCGGCGGCTTGCCTGGGCTACTAGTGAGCTCAGGGCCAGCCTGAACTACAAAGCAAGACCCTGTCTCAAAAGCAAAAAAAAAAAAAAAAGAACATAGTGCAATTAAGCAATGAAATTTTAAATTTATTTACATTTACATAGCTATAGGTAGCTAGTATATTTGGCAATATAAGCTAGTGTGGTTTTCATGGCATTTCTGGCCTCTTCCCACACTGTCCTGGAGAGTGGGTATTTCTTCACACATCTCAGTTCTTCAGCCACATAGCAAACCAGGTGAGAAAAGAGATTTTGCTCTATGAAAACTGGTACTCCAAAACTTGGCAAACTCAAGTGCCTGATGGATCAAAATGTTTACAAAATATCTGTGGGCATATTACAGATATATTTTTTTCTTGGATTTTTGGTATGCGATAACTTGCCAAAGTTGGGACTCAGCAAAATCAAACAAAACCAACCAACCAACCAAACAAAAAAACCTTTCAATGACTTTCATGGGTTGCACTGGATGCGAGGGCTCTGCTTCAGTCTCCGGGGAGCAAGCAGAGAAATGAAGCCTAGCTCACCTGTCAGATTGGCAAATGATCCCTTAGGTTATAGCGTTGACTATTACATTCTTGGTATTTTTCTCTCTCAAGTCTCCACCGGATCAATTTTCTTTTCTACACACAGAAAAAAATACAGAATAAATGCTAACTGGGCACAAGACCATCTGGATTCCTGAAAAAAATACAGTAAGCATATTACATTCTTTGAGAAGCAATAGGTTTAAAGGAGTAAAGGATAATCTTGTAGAAAGAAACTTTGAAATCTTGACTGGTTTCACATGACTGAGACATGAACCAATCTACTTCTTGGACTTTCTTTTTTATGGCTAAAGTTTAAAGCCCAAAGGTGATGATCACTGAATCTTTACCAGAGTTTTCTTCCTGCCATCTACCATCAGTGTGGACCCTGGGGACTTTGCAAAACATGCCTGAGTACTTATTCAAACTGTTCTCTTCCTTCTCTAAAGAACAAAAAGAATGTTGAGATGATTTTTTTTTTTAAATCAGACTCTGGTCCTCACCTGTACTAGTCTAGCATTCTACCAATGAGCTACATCCTAAGCCCAAAGAGTATTTTTTATCCTAGTTCAGTTCTCTAGAATGTTATCCTTCAAGAAATGGAGCATGTGTATGTATTAAATCAGACAAGCGTTTTCCTTTTCGTCTACTATGTTGTAACACCCTTGGAAGAAAACAGTGGCTCCAGGGAGTTAAGGGAGGATCAGCATGAGCAAATTAACTTTGTACGGAGAGCTTGTGACTGTTGGCCTTATAATGCTTCAGGCTAGCAAAGCTAACCCTGTTGGAATTTGAAAGGGAGAACATCCAGCACCTTGTAAATGTGGAAAGAAACCATCCGGACTTTGCCAGGACTATTCACAGTGAGAAGAGTCCCCTGGAAAGAATGAAGTAACAAAAACTGCTGAAGGGAGTGTAAAGCAATCTGAGAATCCAATGACATGTTGAAAAATATCACTCCTCCCTGCTTTCCTCAAATCACAGTCCATCAGTTGAAACACAGCAATTTCTAAAGAGGGTTTACACAGCACAGGATTGGGCTCATCCCTGCCTTATCAACAGCTGCTGAAAGACTACAGGTGGATCATATCCAGGAAAAAAAAAAAAAGAAATCCTAAAATAGTGAAAAGCTATTAGAGAAACTTTTTCCTTCTGAGAGAAGGTATAAGCTCCTAGAAAAATCTCTCTCCCCCACTTCCTCTCCCTTCCTTTATTTTTAAAAAAGCAGCAGCTTGTAAAACTTGGCATCATTAAAATTAAGATGATGACTGACTTCATAAAAGAAATGGAAATAAAGGGCTAAGTACTAGCATTTAAATGTCAAAGAAGGCAAGATTTTCCAGGAAAACATCAGAACTAATAAAGAAGCTTTAAAAGTTATTAGGATGGTAATATACTTTGGGATGTAGTCCTGTCACTTCACAGCAAATAAAAAATAAATCACAAACTGAAATTTACATTTTTGTTCTGGTTCTAAAATTATGCCAGAGTAATTTTATGCTAGATTGATATGCTAGAATTACTCGGGTTTAAAGGGAAAAATACTCTGGCACTACTACCTCATTATCCATCCTACATCAAATAAATACTAGTGATTTCAGATAGTTTTACTTTCAAATCATGCATAAATCATTAATGTTGGATGAAATTGGCTTTGAATATTTTGGTTATAATGAGTTTGGGTTCAAATTACAGGGTAAGCCTTAGTGATATCTTCCGCCAATTTTGAAAATTTTAGGGTCTTTTTTACTTTAAATTCTTTTTCTTCTCTCTTGCTGGAAGCTGAATATGTTAATATTTTCCAATAGGTTTCCTTGTTCTTTTTTTCATTTGTTATTTTTAAAAAATCTATTTGGGTTTTAGCCTGGATATTTACACTTGGCCTATCAGTGCATTCATTTGTACTCCTTAGCTGTGTCCTACCTATAAAACTTATCTATAAGATCTTCACTTTAGTTTATATATTTTCCATTTCAAGGATTTCTACTTGATTCTTTTTCAATAGACTTCAGTTTTCTGGTGAAATTCCTCATCTTACCATTTCTTTTTTGAAAACACCAGTCATTTATTTTAAGGATAAGTGGGTTTGTTTTATTATCTATTTTTCCTGATCCTTTTTTTTTTTTTTTTAGTATGTGTGGTTTTGAATAAAGGGCATTCTGTATGAAAAATTTATAATGTCTCCAAATGATCTTATCTTCTTTCAGAGAGGACTTAACCTTTTCTGAAGATAAATCTAGGTATCTAGAGTACAAAGATCTTACCACAACATAATCAAGGGATCAGTCGACCAGGGAGATATTTTTATCTTTCTCAGTATGGCTATACTTGAGGTTTACTTACTCTTTAGAAGCTGCCCTCTAAAGGGATCTAAGATGGCCTAAGATATTTAATAGAGCCTTTCCTTCTGAACTTTAATTTTTGTCTTTCTGGCACTATGGTATTCAAAAAGCTCCACTATTCATTTTAGCATCATTTCTTTAGCTTGGCTTCTGTTTTTTTTTGTTTTTTGTTTTTTTTGAGACGGGGTCTCGCTTTGTAGTTCAGGCTGGCTCTGAGCTCACTATGTAGCCCAGGCAAGCCTCGAACTCAGCAATCCTCCTGTCTCTACCTCCCAAGTGCTGCGATTACAGGCGTGAGCCACCACACCCGGCACTGTGGTATGTGGTATTGATTGCTGGTGGGTGTGAGTCCCCATGCCCAGCATTGTATGTGGTTACTGGGCATCGAATTCAGGACCTTGTGCTTGTGAGGCAGGCACCGGAACCACTGAGCTAACCCTCTGGCCCTAGCTTGCCTTCTTAAACTTCTGTTTTACACAGCTAAGAACGTGATAATTAACTGAAAGGGAAAGAGTTTTGTGTTTTCTTTTCTCAGAGGGGTTGGCTTCTCAATTCTTGGATAGCCTGCCCTCATGCCTTCAAACCAATTTTTATTTTAATTTTGTCTATCTTTTCTAGCTGTTCTTACTGAAAGTATTGGTTTGCTACAAACTACTTCTTAGGAGCAGAAGAAGTTAAATAACTGTGGTTTTTACAAAGGCAAAATCCCAGAGGCAGAAAGCAATCAAAAAGCTAACTGGGAAAATTCATTCTATGTGCCAGAAACTGTATTTATACCAAGGTTAGAATGAATAAGATCAAATGCTTATCCTGGGGGCATTCACACTCTATCAGACTCTTCTAAGGTACACTTAACTCCATTCCATTTTATTCTCTTTGCTCATTTTTAATATTCAAGACCCCAAACAAGGCTGTGCTGAAAGATTTAGATCAATATTTAGATCTCTTTTCTTTAAAATTTCATGCAACTTATCAGCATCTCACAGAAGAACACATCACAATGTGTAAACTTATTAATGAACTAGTCCTTACTACTCACCCCTCCCCCACCAGGCTAACTTCTTTGAAGAGAAGAGCTAGGTTTAATACACTGTGGCCTCCAATTTACCTGATATACATTCCTAGTTAATTTTCTTGTCATGTTCACTCACTGAGAAATCTTCATTCCAGTGTCTTCAGTGTGGAAAAGAATGGGGAAAAAGGAAGTGACTCTCTTTATGGAATTTCTACACAAAGGAGGTATCCCAGGGGACCACTGTGTCTGGTGTTCCTAGTATTATTCTAAGCACCTGACATGTGTTATTTCATAAAATCCTTAAAATAATCCTAAAAGGTAGGTTCTATAATTAAACTCATTTTGCAAGTAAGGAAACAGAGGCATGGAATGACAACATTACAAAAATCTAAAAGCTCCTTTCTCTGAAGCCATCAAGGACCCTGACTCAATGTAGTCCTGGCAGTGGACTCTCAGGGAGAGGGGCAGAACTGATGAGTCTTAATTGTATGCAAACCTTGGCTGACACAAATGCTGGATTTGTTTTGCTCTATCAACTAGGATTGAATTCAATCACAGGAGCTACAATGGCTTCACTGGAATCTTTTTCTTAGAACAAGAAGTCTATATATAACGAAGTGGTTTGGAACTCATATGTAGTGACTCCAGAATACCACAAGGACTCCAGATTTTTCTATTCTCTTCATATGTAATTGTCATCTATAGTTTAAATGTTCCCTACTACCTGTATTGCATTTGTTTCTACATTTCACACAGGAAGAAAAGGGAAAACGATAAAGAAGCAAGCCATCAGTTCTTCTTTCATATAAACAGTTCTCTCAAAATCACATTTTGTGATTTTATTCACATCAAAAGTAATCTACATTGTGTCACATGTCTACCCCCAGCTGTGATGGAATCTGGGGGACTTTTAAATGTTATCATGAAGAAAAGGAGGATATGTTAGTAATGTCAAAGGGGACAATAGCAACCCAGGATATCTGGCACTCATTAAAACTTATTAGTTTCGACTGAAGTCACAGGAAACAATTTTACCGAAGGCCTGCAATGCCCACAGTTTGTATTTCTTGGTGAAGCATCACAGTGATGTATGTACTTAGAATAAGAACTCTTATTTTCCTAAACCACTTCTACATGTCTATCTATCTCTTTGCAAATAATCTCATGTTGGAAAACCAGAATAGTGGTCTTACTTTCTCAAAACTGAGACAAAATGCCTGACATCCAGCCAGGAAACAAAGAAGGGAAAAGATGAGGACAAGACTATGTTTTCCCAGGTCGTGCTCCCGGTGACCACCACCAGCTATGGTCCACTGGCTCATAACACATTTAGCTACTAAACTCAGCAATGGACAAATCCACTGATGAGTACAGAACCCTCATAATCCATTCACCTTCTAAACCCAAGACTTTTGGGGGATACTTAAGATCTAAATAGTAACAATGGTGCAGAGAAAAGACTAAAATTTGCAAATACATCAGAGCTATATCTTGTTTTTGCCACATACCCTCTGGGGAATGATGGACAAGATACTAACTTTTCATTATTAGTAAAATGGGTAGAAATCCATGTCTCTTATCTACTTCACAGAATTTAGAAGTCAAAACAATGAATATGGAAATGCTTTGAAATCTAGTGATGTATTTTGTGCATTTGTGACACCATACTTAGAGATTCCTGAGTGCTAGGATTACAGGCGTGAGGTGAGCCACGAGGCCCAGCATTGTGATGCACCATACTGAGTGCTGCTGGATTTGAGTCACCACGCCCGGTCTTGTGGTATGTGGTATGTGGTTACCGGGGATAGAACTCCCTTGGGACTTTGTGCTTCCAAGGTGCCGGAATCACTTAGCTAAATCCCCAGGCCCCATACTTAAAGATTTGACATGGAGAAGTATAGAGACAAAGTCCATCTAAAATGAACCTTAAATTTATATTTTGTGTATATAAATATATACAATGTAGACAGTTTAATAACAAAATGTATACACTTGTATGTGCAAATATTTAATAAAATCTTCTATTATCTTTCTAATGGAATGTGGTAGATTTTACAGTGTTCCAGTTTAGGACTTAAGCTTTTAGAAGACACCTGGTCATCTACTGTACTTCCCCTATGGGGTAGAGGGGGGAGAGGGCTTGGAATTATCAGTGTATCACAACATTAAAACTGTCATACCTCCCATTGGAAATATGGCAATGGTGGCGTGTGTGCCAAGATATATGCCAGCAATATTTCAAAATATGATTAACAGTGTCAATAGCTTGTAAAGTTGGGCACATCTTTTCTTGTTTTTTCTTAGTGATGCCGTCTATCTTGGTGAAAGCTGATATATTAAATAGCTTTTTAAAAGCCTTATTGTGGCCTTTCCTTCCCCCTTGGCACAGCAGCATAACTTTTATAGATAATAATGGGAGTTATGTCGGAGATACGGAATGGTTATGTAGCTTGAGTAGTTAATGGTGATGGACCAGGCTTTAAAGCACGGCCTGGAGTTCACAAGCCTGTCTCAATGACTTAAACTCTCCGAGGGGATGGGAATGTGTCTGGGCACATCTGTTTTTAGCTAGCCCCTCAACTTGCAGCTTTTCTGCCTGTTTGCTTTCAGTAGAAATGAGTTCATGAACACAAATTATGTGAGGACTGATGAAAAAAAATATTTTTACATAAGATTATAAAACATTCAAACCCAGAGTCGGGGGAATTTTCACCCAGAAGCTTTACTTTAGCCTCAGACTAAAGTTTCGTTAAGTAAAATAGTATTAATTAAATCTTTTAAAGGTTATATAAAATTTATAATCAGGTAATGGTTGGATACTAGTCCTTAAAATGTACCTAAAGACATTTTTTTTCTCATCAAAAGAACTGTCCTTTTTGCAAATTTAACACAGTTTTTGAGTTGGTAAAGGGCTTTTCAAAGGATTCATTTTAGTGAAGAGGAAAATGAGACCCTTTGGGGTTAAATTACCCAAAGTCTTACAGGTAATTATGATCCCTGACCATGGACACAGAAACCAGCGTAATAATGTGGAGCTTGACAAATGAAAGATATACACGCATTCTTGGGACAGAATGGGTACTCCACACTTTTAAAGTAAATTCAATATTGGGCTCATAAAGTGCAAACTACAGAGCTACTATAAAACTATTAATAAAAATATTCCTGTTTTACTAAAAAATACTAGGTATAGTTACACTATTATAGTCACACAGGGATCAGCACCTATAAAAAGCTGAATAAATATTTTCTGACTGAAGAAGTGTGCTGAAAGTTGATTCCACATTTGATGAAATGCCCCCAAACAGTACTTTTAAAAGCAATACTGTTTTTTCTTTCGCTGATGACTTTTATTATTGTGAAGCCCAAACTCGATGAATACAGTATGTTATAAATTTAGTTTTTTCTACTTGAAGTAAATCATTACTATATATTTTAAAGCCTTACAATTAAGGGTGGGGTACTAGGGTTCAGCCCAGGGACTTCACTGAGTTATGCTCCCAGCCCTTTCTGTTATATATGCATTAAGACAGATCTCACCAACTTGAAGAGTTGCCAAGGTTGGGTTTGAACTTGAGATCTTCCTGCCTCAATCTCTAATAGTATTGGGATGCAGGGCTGTACCATTATATCAATATAAACCCTCTACAACTTTGTGCAGTGGAAAAATGACTATTATCTTCTAATAGTTGCACAACTACTACCTTTAGTCTTTTTATATAACCACAGGTTACCTGTTACCCAAAGTCTTAGTCCATTTGGATTCTTGTGACTCCCCCAGCTTCAATAATTTATAAAGATAAGAAATCTTTGTTTTCAAAATTTTAAAGGCTGGAAAGTCTATGGTTAAGCAAGACCCCACTAGATTCAGTGTTCGGTGAGAGCTTTGTCCTTAGAGACAACGAGGGTCCTCACCAGTGGAAGGGCCCAACAGGCTTCCCTAGGTCCCTGTACGAGGGCTTTACTCCTGTTCATACAAGTGTCATTTGCATGACCTTCTGAAAGTCCCACCTCTTAATCCAATCCCAGTGAGGATTAGATCTGAACAAACAGATTTGAGGGAAAGGTAGCGAGATCACAGAACTCACTCAATTCCTAACTCTAGTCTCTGCCACGTGGTCAAGCTCATCTTTCATCAGCCTTGTTTTGCCCTTTCAGCCACAACCAATTCACATTTCTTAGGATGCCTTAATACCTATTTTTAACCTTGCGTCTTGCTATATACTACCTGCAAGTATTCTTCCTTACCTGGTTTGGCTTCACTCAAGACTCAAATATCCTTTGCTTTCCTTTTAGGCCTTTTCAACCTTTTAGGCCTTTCCTTTGTGCCACCAATCTACTCCCAAGACAAGCTACTTTATTTCTCCTTTGTACCTTTTGGACTGAGTTTGAGAAGAGAGGTACCTATCCATTCTATTTGCGATTCCATAATAAATAAGCTCTATACTGAAAACAGTGCGCGGTCAGCAAATGTTAGTTAAAAAAGGAACACAAAACATCAAGCCCTCCCATATCCTGACATCTAGTTCTCTACAACAGTCCGGTTCTCTGAGTACTGCAGCACGTGCCAAGTATCCCTGGCCAGCACGCATTATTGCATATTGTCCTTACTGCAAGCACAGAATGCTGGGTCTCCTTCTGGCATTCTTTTACTGGTGAGAAAATAGACTGCAGAAGTGCTTGGTGACTTTCTTCAAGTCACACAGCTGGTTATTAGCACCTTTCTCTCACTTGCCTGTAGTGTGTAAAAACCTGAGGCAACACAGACCTTGCTGGGTAAATGTTACAAATGTAAACAAAACAATCCCAACCAAGGAAATCGTTAGGAACGGTGGGACAAACAATACAAATGTGTTTCTCTAAATAACGAAGAAGGCAGGGCTGCCAGAGACCTAACGGGTCACCGAAACAACTGTGGTACCTGGAATTCCATGGACCGGTTAGGAACTTGTGTATCTTGTGTAAAAACCCCCTCTAGAGAGTCTGCACGTGAAAATGTATCCTTTAGCTAAAATAATGAGGCATGCTGCACTCTGAGTGCTCTATGTTCCGTGAAGCCACTTGCATCTTTTCATTCCTTCTTGCAACTGATGCAGGGGAAAATATAGCTCTCAGTCTGCCGGATGGTAGATACAGCAAGTTCACGTCCCCTGGAAATTGCAGAAGTAACTCTAAGGAACAAGGCAAGTTAAGAATGGGAAAGATTTACTGAGAGACAGGTCCTGAGAGACAGGGGGAACCCAAAAGTGAGTGGCCATGGAGGGCACTTTTCTAAGAATGTTTGATAGGGCAAAACTGTAAGGTGGGTACAATGTGGGTCAATCTGTGCCTGACCAATAAGATGACAAATAGTACCACCACTTGCAAATACTGATTAAATAGAGAAGCAGATCACACAGCAAGGGTACATGGAAAGAACAGAGGTATTTTGGGGTCTGGATGCTCTGATCCCCCGTGTAAGAGACCGACACCTGTCTGGACTTTACTGAGTCAGGAGGTATCAACTGTAGTAGAACTCCAAGTTCCTGCTTACGTTAAGGAGGCAGGGAGGCACGGAGGCCTGGTCTTTATCTTGAGGCCTGGTCATCAGATGTCTAGCTCCAGAGACAATTCTATGTCTTTATTTTTTCTGCTGACTGGCTGCACAGTCCAGTCCCTTTCTGAACATGTATTAATTTCTATCTAACTCTGCTGCCCAAAATACAACCAGCAATAGGGCTTTAAGTAATTTGCAAAGATCTGGCACCTTGATTCAATAAAGCACAGTGATAGCATTTTCTATATCACTAGGTCAAAAATCTTTCTCTTTCTACAACTCCGAAGAGGAACCTCATGATGGTCTAACCAATTTATAGACTTTTTTAATGTGTACAAATTGACAAAGCAGACAGGAAAAAACAAACAAACCAACCAACCTAAACCCCAGCTCATCCATTCCATACACTGTGAACATTTAAAATGCCTTTGTTGTTGACGCCGAGTCCTAGTCCATTCTGTCAGCGGGAGTCCTTCCTACAGTTTAACTACTTTCTCATGCTAAGTTCTCTGAAATGGCACCACAGTGAACGGGGAATTCTGTACCAAACACTGTTTAATTGTAAGACATTTCTGTCAAGTTTATTACCAACTTCAAAATTTTTCTAGGGCAAAAAATTGATGTTGAAAGTAGTTTCACAAATAAATTCTGATGGTGCACTTATCAAACCCTCTTATCTTTCATTAAAGTAATGCTTTCAATTGTAATTAAGAATGGGCTGGAAAGCTAAGTATACTGTAATGCTCTTATATTAAAGAAGACATATCAAAATGAATTCACAATCATATCATTACATCAATCTCTACTGTGACTCCAATAGTATTATAACCGTAATTAATTAGTTACGGCAGGAATTACTAATAAATCTTTAGAAATTAAATGCCTAATATTTCAAAACCATATGTCTTTGTAAATTGATTATTTAAAATTTAGAGGCTTTTTAATTAGGAAGAAATTTATGCAATGCTGTATGTAATAATTAAGAATCAGCTTTTCTGCAATACTACTGAACATCAGCAAAAAATTAAATCTTTGGAAAATAGTCTGGGTTAATTATAGTATTTCACTGTCAAAAAAACAACATATACGTAAAAATTAGAGGTTAATGTGGCCTTTCCATTTCTTTTACTTCCACCTAGCCTTGGGTTCTCAGTGCTGGAATCATTAGCCGAATCCAAAAATCAATAGGAGGAGGTGGACTCTCCCCGGTGATTTATGCCTCTAAGAAAGTTTTCATTTCAACCAATAGTTTCAGCAAGCCTCATCAATCCAGGTTAAACATTTAATTCTCCTCCCCCCTCCCCATTCCCTAAGAATAAAGCAGGGATATTTCTGCTCTTTGCCATCACTTTTGGTAAGTGATTATTTTGACGTAAGACACAAAAGCTGCTTTGTCGGGAGGGTGGGAACATCGTTTGGGGTGGAACAAAGACTTTGCTGAAGTGAGACCTCATTATGTGTGTGGTCAAAAGACCTGAAGAGACTGGGAAGGAGACCTGATGGCGAGCCCCTTTGTCCGCACGGGCTGGCTCAGAGTGTGGTGAGAAGCCCAGGTCCTGCTGGGTCAGAAGACTGGTGCGGAGGTAGCCTGGGACTATCCTGCTCCTGCCTAAAGAAACGCACAGCAGATCAAAGCCTGAAGAAAGCATTGCTCAAACAATCTAGAACCACTATTTCCTTCTACCCCCCCCCCCAAATTTGGCTCTGAACACAACCCAGCAAATAGCTTTGTGCCAGGTGTTGAGGGAATAAGACAACCAGGGGTGAAACTCAATTTGCTCTTCTAAGGACTTTCCTTTAAGGCTTTTTTTTCTCCCTTCTTGTGGCAACTTTTAATTGAGCCTATAGACTTTCAACTTTGCTACATTCCGACCCCTCTTTAAAAAATAAAAGAAAAAAAAGTCAGAGACTCTGCTCTCTGGGAAGAGAGAATTTTGCTAGGAAACAATTTGTTTTCCCTACAAGTGGCAAAAGTCAAGCCACTGTTTCCTAGGGTTAGGTCTCTGTTGTGTTTTTGCTAAGTCATTTCTTTATCTGAAGGACTTCTGGCCAGTCTATTAAGACACCTGGGCATGTGATATAAAAGGGTCACTCACTCAAAGATGCATTTTTACCAGGAAGTACTGGTCTGCAATGGTTGCCCCTAGGAAAAAGGAAGAGCAATGTAGCCCTTTTGTTCACTACTGCCAGCAGATAACAAAGTTGAGATGAAGCCACATTTATGGGGGAAAAATTGCTTACGCCTACAGAGCGAGACTTCAGGCTTTGACAGCTCGGAGGTACATAAATGAGAATTAATTTATTCTGGGCAGATACAGCATCCAGCACATCTTGAACAACGCTGGCCCCAGGGTGGTGACACACAGGCCTCCCATGTGGAGAAGTATCTCTTAGGCGGACAAATACAGAATAGCCAAACAGTTATCCCTTTATTTAAAGCACAGTTCCTTGCAACCGTAAGTGGAAGGTACAGCCTCTCTCACAGGGAACCTCAGAAAATACTTTCAGTTCTTTCTCAGTTCGACAGATATTGTGCAAAGTCTGCGAAATTCCTGTTTGAGAACCTATGTTCTCTGCCTGAATCCTTTCAGCTGACATCTTCTCTCCACCCCACAGCCATAAAACAAAACAAGACAAAACATCTTTTAAAACACTAGTATGCCTCTCCTTGAATTCTCCCAGTTTACCCCAGCTACCATCAGGAACAGACCCTGATCCTTCACGTGACTGACAGCCTCTCCCGCAGGCCACTGGTGACCTTTAGGCTCTCACTTTCCCTGTGTCTCCCCGGCTTCTAGGCCTTGCTCCTCCCATTCAACTTTTCTAGCCACACTTCAAATTTCAGCTTAGCTGCTCCTAAGCTTTTTCCTCATGAAGCCTTCACTGACTTCCTGAGGTGGGTTTATTAACATCCTGCTAAGGCAGGGGAAGAAAACCTCACATAATGAGGTAAACAATTTGGTATCCTCCTTTAAGCTTTTCAAATGAAGAGAATTTGGCTAGCTGGTCTTCTGTTTTTTTTTTTTTTTTTTTAAAGGGCTGAAAAACTCAGACCTGCTGAAATTATTCTTTACCAAAAAGTAAGTAGACAGGTGAAAAAAACTGCAACTTACCGGTGCCAAATATATCACCCATCAGCCCACCTCCTGCCACTGCAAGCTACTAGCAAAGAAAAGAGTGTTTTCAAGTGAAGAGGATGTCAGCTTTATGCTGAAGAAAGGGGAGTTAGTCCTGCACGTAGGTGGGTGTGCTGAACTAGAGATCTGATGCTTAAGGAAAAAGAGAGCTCAGGCACAGGGCCTGGCCTCAGCTGCTACTGCCTCGCCATGAAACCATGTAAGACATTGCTGTATATGTCTTTTCATTTTTAGAGACAGGAGTTGACAGTCAAGTTTTTAATTCTTAATGCAAGGTCTCTGCCAAACACAGAGGACAACTTTGTGGTTTGTATCCCACCTTCTTGTTTAGCAGGAAATACCAATACATCTTGCTAGCTCTGTGTGATTGTGTGTATGTGTGTGTGTGTATGTGTGTGTGTAGAGGAAAGAGACAGAGACGCAACACATAGCTGCGCACATGCCTTTGGGCTGACTCTGATAATAACTGCACAACTAAGAAACTTCCATACAGTAATGAGCAGTTCTACTGGAATCATAAGGATTCCAGAACATTCTAAGCAGACATGCTAGATATTTGGGAAAAAGTGAATTTTATTTGTTCACTGAGCAAGCTAAAGAGACGAAAGTTAAATTATTTTTCCTTCCAAAAAGAACCTATCCCAATATCCAAAAAGTGATCTCCTAGACCCTGTGTGGGCTGATGTAATGGCCACAACCTATAGGTGACTATTTAAATTATTTTTTTTTGGCAGTATGAGAGATCAACCTTGGGCCCTTGTGCTGGCATGGTAGATGCAGTACTACTGAGCTAAATCCCTGGCCCTAAATCATAATTATTTAAATACAAGTTTAATTCCTCAGTTGGGGCTTACCAAGCTGAATGGTGCAGGATAGAATGTTTCCACCATGAGCCAAGGTCCATGAGACAGCTGCTCTACACCAGCGGCTGCTGTTCTTTATAACATGAACAATCCCCCTAGTTCTACACACTTCGGTCTGAGACGATATTGGAACGCGGCAGATGTCACCAACACAAGCATTCCCAAGTGTACTAAGCCAATCAACTTCCACTTCTTAGAGCGGGCCCTTCTTCCGAGGACCCCCACCCCATCCATGCTGAAGCACCATGGTCCATCTTGTATAGTGGGATGGCCAAAAGAGGCCATGGGACAGAGCAAGGCTCTGGATGGGGGGGTTCAAAGGACAGGTGCTCTCATCTTGATACTATCAGGAGCTGAGTACTTCTAATCTTATAACCTCTCTAATCTTCAGTTTCTACATCTATAAAGAGGAGCCAAACAAATCCAGTGAATATACAGATGTAACATCCCAAGCAAACACGAGAATTTGCATTTGCAGTCTAACTGCATCAGTGGCACGATTTCAGAACACCTCTTGCATTGTGAGCTTAAAATGGTGGTTGTGGACAGTGACCTTTCTCATCTAGGTCTTTCTTTGGTTCTTCCATAAAGACTATTGGGCAGCCTTTCTGAATATGAAGGTTGTGACCTATGATCTGCTGTCTGCAGGGATGTGATTTTTTTTGGATGCATTTAATAGGACAGGGATATGTGACCCCCTCCCCATTCAAAAGGAGATCTTTGTAAGACCTTGTGGATCACCTGGTGCCCTCTTGGGCACAGGCCAAGCCACAGAGATCACAACCACAGATGACGTTATTCAGTCCCCCATCCTGAAAGAGAATTCTCCAGCTACCACCGAACTCCTAAAGTAGTGTTTTAATCAGATTTTCAACTCTAACAAAATCACCTGAGGAAAATCAGCTTGTGAAAACATAAGGTTTATTGTGGAATGTGGAAAGTCTAGTCCACGATGAACTGGTCTCATTGCTTTGAGCCTGTGGCGAGGGAGCATCTCACGGCAGGAGCACATGACTGAGCAAAACCCTTTAGCTCATCATCAGGAAAGGAACGAACAAGAGCAGGGGGTTTGGATCTCATTTTCCCCACTTCATGGAAAACCTCTCAGTGACTGGAAGACCTTCCATTTATTTGGCTGTGCTTCTTAATAGTTCCATCAACTCCAAATAGCATCACCCAGGGTATGAGGCCTTTATCACATAGGCCTTTGGGGGACATTTCAGATCCCAACTATAGCAAGTGTTTTGCCCTAAATACTAACAATAATGAAAGGCTGCAAACATTCCCCCCAAAGGGATAACCTGAGAACATTAAACATAGGTCACTGTACATTTATTGCTAGGTGATCTGATTATTTTGAGAGGTGAAAAAGCACTAATGTTTAAGTCTGTGTCTGGACCATCTGCTCTTGCTTGCACATTTCAGGTGAGTGAAAAACATCTCTATTTTGTTCTGTCCTTATCTTCTGCATCCTTGTGGAGGTCAACTGTTTGGATTCAAAGAAACAGTCAGTCTACTACCAAGGGCAGAAGGAAGAGATGATTCTATATTTCTCAATTAGAATATTACTATTCTTAGAGCTTACTGTTTATTCAGGGTGCTACAAAGACGCGGACCACACAAAGACTCACCATGCTGCTGGCGGTAGCGGTGAGTGTGCGAGGTGGCTACGGTTACATTCTGTATTTTCTAGGCTCCTTCAGAGTAGAGAGGATATTTACCGTAAGGTGTTTCTCGGACTTTTCATCATCAGAGTCAGCCGAAGGGTTTGTGATAGCTCAAACTGCCAAACCCCAGCTTCTAAGTCTCTGATTCAGTGGACCAGGGGTGGGGTGGGTTTGGGTAGGGCTGAGAGTATCTGCTTCTCAGAGCTTCCTGGTTTATGTTGCTATTGTTGTTTCAAATGTGAAACTTTGATCATCACTGTATGGGGCCTTCTCCATCTCAATTGGACATGAGCAGTAAGTACATTTCTTCCATGTCCGTCTCCTTAAATCCCATACTATGATAAACTGAATAACTTTAGCAAATGATGACAGTTGTTGAAATGTACTACACTTGGCCTATACTATATTTCAGGTACTGCTGTAAATATTTAAAGATACTCATTCACTCGATCCTCACAAACATTGTATAAAAGAGGTGTCATATGGATCATCATGGGCTCCGGAGAAGTAACATCCCTATGGTCCCAAAACTCAGGGTTATGTCAGAGTTGCTGTCCAGGCAACAGGGCATTTGCTCCAAAAGCTACAGCCGCTATTTGGCCATTCCCTCCAAAGCCCCTTTTCTTTCCCAGTGTTATTCTCACTCTGAATGAGTGAGTCTCCTCTGTTCCTGTAAGGGGCACTGCTTTGGAGCCGCTCCTGATGGGATGCTAGCAACCACGGCTGCTGGATATTAGCCTCGGTCAAGATTATTTTTACTACATAGTAACCATAACACAGCATAGTTTCTTACTTGCTTTCCCTGTTATTTTTGGAGTACTTTTGACTTGATTATTATTATTTGACAAGGAATGTAGCAAAGACTTGACAAGTAAAAAACATGGCAACCTGTGGGAAGGAAGAGAAATGATCAACAGGAAGTAGAAAATAATAAAGTAATAGGAAGAAGGGTAAAAATAACCAGATGGAAAGGTCAAGGTAGATAAAACATAGGAAATAAGGATTATACAGGGAAAAAAATCTAAAAACTAACCGCTCATGATGGAAAGGTAAACTCCTATAGATGTTAAGAAAACAGAAATATAAAGTGAAGAGTAAAACCAGTCAAGAGGGGCGAATACAGGAAATAACAAAGGGAAATTTGGGGAGGGAGATAAAATATGTCCTTAATTGGATTTTGAACTGCAGTTATTATAATTATATATTTAAGCTAGATCAACATTCTTCTTCATCTTTAGCAAGTTCGGCAGTTTTTTAAAATACAGGAAATGCCATTTGATTTTGTCACAGTGCTGGCCACTCAAGCCCTGCTTGTTTATTTTTTCTTGAGAAAAAGAAGTTTCACCAAAGGTTGGCATGTGGGATAAATCTTTTAAAGGAAAAGGGGAGAAATAATTCAATAGAAAGGAAGGATTCATTGTGACAAGGGCTGGGTCAGGGAAGTGGCCACATAGCTACATTCCTGAAAGCAAAGGTCCGCGAGAAACTCAACCTGTGTGAAGGCTGTTTGCCCTCTTCTGGGACTGAATTGGGGTTGCTCCACAGGCCAGTCACAGAGCTTGGGACCTTGAACTGTGCTGTTTTAGATTAAGAGCTGGGTTCACCCAAGGGGTACAGAGTATGGATGAGCCACATTTTGCATGTGACATCTTGTTCTGTTGGGACCGCCTGGGAGCTGGCTGTTCCACAGAAAGGGGCAAGGACGACGGGTGGGTGAAGGGGGGCATTCTCTTTTTAGATATCTCTTCATCAGCTGTGAAAGTTTTTCTTTTTGTTTCTATTGTCAGGTAATAAACTCTCGGATTTTAAAATCAGATGCTAGCAAACTCTAGCACACCCTGTGCCCCTTGAACTAGTTCTTAGTTACTCTAAAGTTATTTTTCTAATTATGCAGCACAGTTTCTTTTTCTGCAGTTTTTCAGAATCTACCCTCAGAAGATGCAGTCTTCCTTTCCGAGCCACCTCAGTCCCACAGGAGAGTTATCTGTGAGCCATATGGCTGTATTTCATGGAAGCTAAGACACAGAGCAGACAATGAACATGAGAAAGAGGTGCCATTACTTGATGTGTCACTACGAAAATTTCGGCCTACCAAACTCCTTGAGGTATCCCATTACTGAGGTGATAGATCTCAGCTTCAGAGACATTACAAGGTTAAATAAATACTATGTAGGGCCTGTGAAACACGCATCTCCTCCACTTCAAAGTAAGCTCCTTTGAGTAATAACTGTGCCTCTCTCCTTTACCTCCGAGCCAACCCGAGATGGACAGCTCTTCTTCAAGTTAGTATTTCCCAAGCTAGCTGTTAACAACTCTGGCTAAATTGAGATAAAGAATATATTTATTCAGTGTATTAGTCACTTTCCCATTATTGGAACAAAATAGCCCACACCCACAAAATACATCAGGAGAGGTTTATTTAGGCTCGTGGCTCGAGCCCATGATCAGCTGGCTCTAAAGCAGAGGGGACAAGATGGAAGGATATGGTAGAGAAAAGCTGCTTATGTGGAAGTAGCCAGGAAGTAGAAAATAAAAGGAGGAGCTAGGGACAAAGCGCCCACAGAAAAGCAAAACTAGACATTCTATTTGACTCACTTGTTCTCTTTCCAGGTATTTTCCCAGAAGTAGTAAAGACATTATATTGCAAGGGTACATACATACTCATTTCATAGCAGCATAATTTCCTAACCCCTAAATCTTGGAAGGAGCCTAAATGTCCATCAATAGATGCATGGATAAAGAAAATGTGTACTTATACACAAATAATTGCTACTCTGCCATAAAAGATAAACTTGAGTTATCTGTAGGAAAATGGATGCATCTCAAGACACAACGATAAGTGAAATAAATCAGACACACAAGCTAAAATATTGCATGGTCTCTTTTACATGAGAAACCCAAAACATAAATGAAAAGCAAAAAAAAAAGACAAAAAAGTAAAGAAAATATGAAATAGTTCTTTTGCAAAGGGAATAGGATCAAGAGGAGGGAAGGAAAGACAAAGGGGTAAAAAACAACTGAGATGCGTTATATACGTATACCAACTCCCCAGAAGAAATGCAATTATTATGTACTGCAAATATGAAGAAAATAAATAAAAACTAAACAACTGAAAAAAAAAAGAACACACCCATCAGTCATGCCTCAGGACCCATATCCATCTGGCCCCACTTGTAACAGCACACTCAGCTCTGAGTTCATAAATAGATGAATATAGTTCCTCTCATGATCAATCACCTTGTACACAGCTGAGGACTTTGGGGGACAGTTTTAGATCTAAACCATAGCAATCGGGCATTTTCATGGTAGGTTATACCCATCTTGTCCTTAAAAATTCCCAGGAAAGCCAGGAACTAGGAAGCGATTAAATTATCCTGCTTTACAGCTGTGCAGCCTGAGGCCTCGAGACAGCATTCGATGAACTCAGGGTTAAATCACTGAGGAGCTCAAAGCAGGACTTGAAGCGAAGTCCCAGTTTTAACATACTTTGCTACTTTCAACAGTCAAGAAACAGTAGAAAGGACAAAGATAGGCACACTTCGCTTTCCAGTCCAGCTCCCGTGGAAATCCCTGAATCTGATTAGAGAATAATGAATGTCTCATGCTCCTGTGTGCTCAGGAATAGGGTCTCTTATTTTAACTCTGTGGCAGCTACTTGTCAACGTGAGGTGCTTGCAGCTGATGGTGGGAGTTTGTACGCACCAAGACTATCTAAACAGACCATTAAGTGGTAGTAAAGCTACACATGTGAGTGACAGGTCAATAAATCCCCAACGACTTAGTTGCCTGTAAGGAGTGGGCTGTTGCTGAGCATAGCTGTGTTTACATAAAATCAATTTTACAAGCAATCTTAAATAATTAGGGAAGACACCATCATACAGAGGATATTCTGCATTCACTGTAATAGCATCAGCATTGCATTTCATCGATCCCTTTTGTTTGATGTTATGTGTGGGCTTTTTTTCCTCCCTAGCTGCTATCTTCTCTGATAGTTTCCTTAGGAGATTCTGAAATGCTACCGCATGTGGAACCATGAAACACACCCTTATCGGTATTGCACTGAGGAAAGTTACCTATTAGCTGAGTCTCCATAAGTTCTGTTTTGCATGTATTTTCCTTTAACTCTCTAATCTCAAATTCCTAAAAGTTAGGGGACACATAAATTGGGAGGGGGTATCATTCATACTAATAATAACAAAAGTCGGAAGAAAACTAAAAGCTTTGCTGTAAGACAGAATATTTATTCTAAATTAATGTGGGTTTCACAACTTGGTAGATTTCTAGATGATACTTTTTTTTTTGTTAAAGACAGGATTCTCCTTTGTAGTTCAGGCTGGCTCTGAGCTCACTATGTAGCCCAGACAAGCCTTGAACTTAGCAATCCTCCTGCTTCTGCCTTTTGAGTTCTGGGGTTATAGGCGTGAGTCACCAGGCCTGGCACTGTGGTGTGTGGTACTGATTGCTGGTGCGTGTGAGTTACCATGCCTGGTGTTGTTGTATGTGGTTGCTGGGGATGAACCAGGGACCTTGTGCTTGCTGGGCAGGTGCCAGCACCACTGAGCTAAATCTCAGGCCCAAAATGTACTTATTTTTTAAAGAAATTAAACAAAATAGATTTTTCCTTGGTATGAAACACCCCTTGGTAGTCTACTGCAGCAACGCAGGCAGAAGCCAATGGTCCTCCCCACCCTGAGAAAACCCTTTCTTTACAAGCTTCAATGCCAGTGATCCACAAACAAGTGGTATCACACTTCACATACCCCATCAGGTAGAAGGGAATCTCTGCTTTGTGACTGTGGTGCTATAAATCCACATTTACCATGGCATGCTACAGCGTCCATCTGTTTCCTAAAGTGCCTATATAAACTAAGTCTCTGCCAGCCATCTGCAAAGTGCCCTTGTGCATGCATGCTGGAGTCTTGCTAATGCAATGTGGTGATTCTGCAGCTTCAAATAAAGTTCATTTTAATTGTTATTGTAAAGATCAAATGCTTTACAGCTGTCTCTTCTGCAGGCTAGAAAACATAACTTTGATAGCTAATGTGATCAACTCTTAAGTTCTATTTTTTATTAAAATTGTCATACTTCAGTGGGTCTATCTAGTTTGTGCTTAACTGGTTATGTCTAGTATGTGATTAACAAATAGTTTTGAATAAATAAAAGAATTGTAACTAGGAAAAAGTGATAGCAGCAATGGGGAAATAATCTAAGACTCTCAGATTCAAAAGTGGATTTGGCTACTACTTGATTACTAATAAGGCCCATTTTCCCCATTTGAGTGGGCATGCTGCATTAAATGGCCCTTTTCTGCTTTAAAATTTAGATTCTAAATTTTAATCATATTCATTTTTTTTTTTTAAGACAGGGCCTCACTTTGTAGTTCAGGCTGGCCCTCAGCTAAGTAGCCCAGGCAAACCTCGAACTCAGCAATCCGCCCGTCTCTGCCTCCCGAGTGCTGGGATTACAGGCAATGAGCCACCACGTCCAGCTTAATCATATTCATTTTATGGAAAACTCTATCTAACCTTGCCTAAATTTTCTTATTTGGGAAACTTGATCCAATTTAGGTATTGTGTTCCATCTCTTTTTGTTTCTTTTTCTTTTTTTTTTGAGACGGTCTCACTTTGTAGTTCAGGCTGGTCCCGAGCTCACTATATACCCCAGGCAGCCTCACACTGAGCAATCCTCCTGACTCTTACCTCCTGAGCTCTGGGATGACAGACGTGAGGCACCACACCTGGCACTGTGGTATGTGGTACTGATTGCTGGTGGGCGTGAGTCACCATGCCTGGTATTGTTGTATGTGGTTACTGGGGATTGAACCAGGGACCTTGTACTTGCTAGGCAGGTACCAGAACCACTGAGCTAAATCTCTGGCCCTCTTTTTTTTTTATTCTTTATAAACCAACCCAGGGTTTTCTGTTATCATTAATCAACTTTTCAAAATGAAACCAGCCCAAAGATTTTTAGTCATTTAATACTGTACCTTTAGAAACAGGTAGATGTGGAGAAAAAAGCTTGTGTCCATTGATGACATTTTCAGTCATTTATTTTAACCACCTACTATAAAAGGTGACTTAATTAACTCTAGTTGCTAACATGTTCAGTGAAGATGATCTATATCCTTTCCTTGTACTTTAAATACAAATCAAGAAGCAATTTATGTGATGTGTCTGCTCCTGCAGTGCCATACTGTAAGGGTAAGATGCTCCTGTTCTGTTAGGATCGTCTTTGTGACAAACATACATGCATTGCTGCACAATTCTCTGTCTGCCTTGCAAAGGACACAAGCAGTGCACAGCTCTGAACGCTGTTTTGTCATATTCCTTTTTCATTATGCTTTGTATTTAGTCTCACAAGGAAACAAAAAAGGACTAGACGAAGCCTAGGCGTGTCTGCCCTTACTTCTGATAAGCTCAACTGCGTAGGGCATGTCTGAGTGGAATCTGTCATTAGTACAATGTACTATTTGTCCCCAAATCTGTAGGTCACATTATTTCTCTGCAAGCCAGCAAGAGAGAAAGCAAAACCAAGACAGGTTATTAATCACTCAGTATTTCTCAGGAAATACACGCAAGCAAACACACACACACACACACACACACACACACACAGAGCAGATTGGAAAAAGGAAAACAAGGCATTTTTCATTATTGTGAAACAATGATGAAGCCACCGAGATTCCACCAAGCCCACATTTTACATGCAGCACAGTGGACAGCTCTGGACCGCGAGGGGCTGGATACGGGGTCGGTGCCTAACTGTGGACCCTTGGTAGTTCTCATTTCCTTCAGAAGGAAATGGAAATTCAGATTTGCACCTCTCCTCTATTTGTGTTGGAAAGGCTTCTTCCCCTGGGGATGTGGGAAACCCAAATGGACGGAACGAACCAAGCTACACCAGGGATAGCCAGGAACCTTTAGAAAGAGGTAGATGTGGAGAAAAGCTCAAGTGTCTGTTAACGCCAGCTGGAAAGAAAGTGTGGTTTCCTTGGTGCCCAGAGCTGTCACAGTGATAGGGAAGTTCTGCAGGTAGGTGCGCTGACATACCTGTCAGCAAAAGTCAGCTTCTAAAAAAAAGTAAGATAAAAACTCATACTGAGGAATCGCATGTGTACTGTTTACCTTCCCAGGAAGACTTGAGTTCCACAGAGCCAAGGGTGGACTACAAGGTGACACGAAGACGGGGCTGGATCTGGTGGCCGAAAGCCTGGTGATTACTCAGAGGCAAAATGACTCCTGTGGTATATTCCTCGCTAATAGAAGATAACGTTTCAAGACAGATTGGAACGTTCCACTGGATTGTTGCAGGCTACAAACAGAAGTACAGTTCCCACTGTGTGTTACACATCAGGCATCTTTGTGGCCATCGATGATGAGCTTCTTAGGAGGTAGAAAGGTTGCATTGTGGGAAAGGGAAAGGTTAGGTTTCCAAAGAGGAGAGAGCAAAATATCATTTTATGCGGTTAATTCTACCCTAGTAAATAATCACTTGATTTAGAGGTTCTCTTAATAAACATAATAGTAATACAACATAAAACATGCAATAAGACTCTAAGAGCTAACATTCGCTCCCCGTGGGCCATGCATAATTTTAAGAACTTAGCTCATTGAGTCCTCATTAATCCTAAAGAGGTAGATGTAACATGATCCCCATTTCATAGCTGAGGAAATTAAACCACAGGGAGGTTCACTACCCCCAAGGCCACTGAGCTAGTAAATGTGAGGAGACTTGAATCCTGGGAATCTGGCTCAGTGTCCCAGCCTTTAATCATTCCCTCTCAGGACAAGCTGGTATGGCTGATTGCAGATGACCACAAACAGTCACTCACTCTGATCATGGTACATCTGTCCCAGCATATGTCTGTATAATTACAGTACAGAGAATTTAGAGGTTAAAGGGAGGGCATAGATTTTCTCAGTATGTGGTGATCACTTGTGAACTGACACAATATGAAATGTAGATCCTGAAAGGACCCAAATTTGCCTCAAACAAATGTGTTCATCAATGAACTGATGTGTATGAGCCCCACAGAGTCCACGTATTCATCAATGTGATACGAGGCTGCCTCAGTTCCAACAGTTAGTCCTACAAATCAGGGAACCCCGAAGAAGCCCATCATGACGCCTGACTCAACAATCACCACATTTACTGCAGTTCCCTGCCAGGGCAGTAACACAGATCTAAAACAACAGCACCCTGTACGGAAGCCTTCACAATTAGGGGTTAATGTCTGTGATGCTGTGTGCAACACCACTCTTTCAGGACATAAAATAGACCCTCAGTACAGAGCAATTTAGCCACAGTGACAAGGTAGTAAAAATACATTATTATTGAGAAGTCATTGGTACCTAACATGCCTAGGGTCCTATATTTATCGTCTATGTTTGAAGCTTAATGATTTTCTAAAGGTGAGTATGCTGATGGAGGATAATTTTCAAGGCTTTATTTTCTACATAGCAGATCTTCCGCTAACACAGTTTTGGTGGCTAGCAACTATGGACTAATGGTTTTTTCATTATTTGCTGACAATCTGGTTCCTTTCAGTAACATTAGTCCTCAGCCTGGAAGAAAACTGGTACACTCTGTGCTAAATAAAAGGCAGTGGGTTTCAGAAAAGACACTCAGGTTAAAAAAAGGAACAAAACAATCCTACCATCTTCTCTGCGTTATATTTCTACATGTGGTCCTGTAGTTCCTCTTTAGGCAGTGTTAAGTGAGAAATGAATGCTCTCTGTAGCTAAATTTCTGCCAAGGTTATTATCCCTTGAAAAAGGACACTTGTTCACTTTGAAGAGTGCAATACTCAGAACAACTCTATCACATCAGACAACCTGTAGAGAATATCTAATTTCAGATATATTCTGTCCACCCAACCTCCCCAAAGCTATGGCTTGTATTTTTACAGACTTATTTTATCTCAGTAAATGATAGAAAATACATAGTATTTTGTTTTTAAACATATAAATTGTATGTATCTATGTATATAAACACATAAAGTCAACACACATATACACTTTGCATTGAATGTCAGCTTGCTGCTACTATTAATACTTGAGAACATCAGTTTGTCAAGAGGAAAGATTTATTTTGCTTCCCAGTTTTGGACGTTCCAGTCTCTGACTGGCCTGTTTCTTCTGGACCTGTGGTGAAGGCAACACATCATGGAGCAGTGTGTGGCAAAATCTTTCAGCTCAAGTGCTGGACACAAAAGAGGAAGACGCCGGGATCCATCTGTCCCTTGCGAGGGCACCCCACCCCCCAAGCCCCTAGCCTGAAACCCCCTGTGCGGCCCAATCCCTACAGGCTCCTCTACTCTGTGATACCTACACCAGCCAGCTGGCAACCGAGACTTAAACACACTGTCCTCTTCGGGACATTCTGCATCCAAATTGTAGCACAGGGCACATGTCTGCTCTGCTAAATTTGTCACTGTTACTTACAACATGGATTTTTGAACTTACATATATCAGCATTTAATATTAAACAAAATTTATTGGTACATTTACAGTACCTGATCATACAGAAGCAGGATCACTGAAATGAGTATACATTTTAAATTTCAGCAAATACTGTGAATTTTTCCTTCAAGACTGGAATGAGAGTAACCAATTTACAGTGGGGATTAAACCCTGGGCCTTTGCTCTGAGCTACATCTTCACCCTATTGAGATAGAGTCTTGCTAAGTTGCTAAATTTCTTGAAATGGGCTCAGGCTTGAAATCCTCCTGCCTCAATCTCCCAGAGTGCTAGGACAGCAGGTGTCTACCACAACATCCAGCTTAATTCTCTGGCCCAATGAAAACATTCTTTACATTATCACTGTACATCCTGTTTTTCAGTTCTTTGCAATAACCATCAATATGCTTATCAAAATGAGTAGGTAAGGGGCTGAAGATATTAGCTCAATGGTTCCAGTGTCTGCCTAGGAAGCACAAGGTCCCTTGGTTCGATCCCAGTAACCACATACAATACTGGGCGTGGTGGCCATGCCCACCAGCGATCAGTATCACACACCACAGTGCTGGGCATGGTGGCTCACACCTGTAATCCTAGCACTTGGGAGGCAGAGGCAGGAGGACTGCTGAGTTCGAGGCTTGCCTGGGCTTCATAGTGAACTTGGGGCAAGCCTGAAAAAAGCGAGACCCTGTTTCAAAAAAAAAAAAAAAAAAGTAGGTAAAGGAAACCACTATGTAATTGGAAAGTGGAAACTAGTAGGTTAAACAGTTCTTAACCTACTGCTTTCTCCCACTGAATACAATTATAATTGGGGATTTCATACAACCAGAATAAAAAATGGCACTAGTATTTTAAATATGTAATGCTTTTATGTGGAAGTAGAAATAGTTCAAGTGTGTATAACAGTGATGTGGTTTAGTTTATTTATAATCCACACTTGTGGGTGTGGATGGCCAGCCCTACTGTGGGCAATTAATCCAGCAAAACCAGATCATCTGTTACAATTTCACGTGAAGAAAAGAGGTTAGGGACAGAAAAGGAGCAGTGGGTCCCCACGGGCTAAGCCTCGGCCCAACACTGGGTAACACTGCGCAGCTTTCATTTAAAATGTAATGAATGGACCTGCAAGTCTACTTGCAATTAAAAAAAATATTAAACTCATCTTCTGAAGCTTGAGTGTGTCTGGAGCACAGGATATAAAACAGAAGCAGGAAGGCCTTGTGACTAGGTGGATCACCAGTGAATAAGAGAACAATTACTCGTAAGCAGATCGTCAGCCCATACCTTGGTGTTGGAGATACATCAATGGATTTTAGCTCAAGGACAATTAATGTGCCCATGCAATTAATGTATTATATAGAATGTCTTCAAACACAGTTGGGTATGAGTATGGTGCATATAACATACTTCCTAACTATAACATGTATGAGTGCAACATACCAAATTTTTCTTGGATTTGGTGTTATAAATATTCATTACTATTTGATACCTACTGCACTATTTAAAGAAAGCCTTAGTTTATGTAAAATACAAGAGAAAAAGTCTCAATTGCTTAGTTTAAGATTCCAATAGTTTTGTATTTCATGGATTAAAACAGCAAACAAATCTAGAGTCTGTTCTAACTTGCCACCCTTTTATTTTTGCCAGGAAAGAACATTTAAAAAGAAAAACAATTATTAGTTACTGTCATCACTATTTCATTAAACAAGATTTTTATGTCCTTTGCTCCCACAAAAAGATCACAAAGGAGATTTTCAGAATAAAGGAAAGTTTTCTTTTTAAAATTGAGGGGTAGCCAGGCATGGTGGGTCACACCTGTCATCCCAGCACTCAGGAGGCAGAGGCGGGAGGATTGCTGAGTTCCAGGCTTGCTTGGGCTACATAGTGAGCTCAGGGCCAGGCTGAACTACAAAGCGAGACCTTGTCTCAAAAAACTTAAAAATAAAAATTGGGATGTATAAAAATTGTTTAGCTGTGCAACAATATTTCCTCGTTTGACAGAGGTGTACTGGACACTGGAACACCTGCAAATCTCAGTGAAACAACTGGTGGTGGAGAGGCAGTTTTCAACATGGCTGCCTTCAGACGCCCTCGACTTCTCCCGAGATTCTCCAGTAATATCCAACTGCCTCACTTTGGCTGGACGGGGATGGAAACAACTCCCCAAGTCCTCATGAGATCCTGCTGTGGGCTCAGCTCCAAGGCGCTTGCTCCGCTCAGAGGCACATAGGCAGAAATGCCGTCCTGTCGGCGGAGATGTACTCAGCCCTGTGCGCCCTCTTGCCTTGCAGAGGGTGGAGCTCTTGGTGAGAGCCAGAACACGGGAGGAAGCTTCTGATGACAACGTGCGACTGACGCCATTACGCCAGGGTGGTGGCAGCTTCGGACACTACCAAGGCGTAGAGCTGTCAGTGGGGCTCTGTGCCAGCAGCGAAAACTCAATTTTGTCTAGTGAAGGTTGACAAAAACTGTATCAGTCTTCTGCTTTTCTTTTCTTTTTCTTTTTTTTGAGACATGGTCTTGCTTTGTAGCCCAGGGTGGCCCTGAGCTCACTGGAGCCCAGGTAAACCTCGAACTCAGCAATCCTTCTGCCTCTGTCTCCCAAGTACTGGGATTATGGGCATAAGGCACCATGCCCGGCACTGTGGCACATGGTATTGATTGCTGGTTGGTGTGAGTCACCATGCCCAGCACTGTATGTGGTTACCGGGGATCGAACTCGGGACCTTGTGCTTGCGAGGCAGGCGCCGGAACCACTGAGCTAAGTCTCAGGCCCTCTTCTGCTTTTCTTAGTGCTGAATCCAAGAGAAGAAAGGCCAGAGAGCATCTCTTCAGATCTCTAGTTTCCCACATCTAGACTCACACAAAGCAGAAGACAGGATGTGATCTTTTTCCTAGAATAAATGTTCTAGGGGCAGGTGTTTGTGTGAAGGTCAGGCACTCCTCCACCATCCTGCAGACTAAATTTCTTTCCGTATACGGCCATAACCCTGAAGGTTTTTGCTCAGAAATGACAAAAACGACTGTTTTGCACCAATCTCCCCAAGGAGTGTGAATGTTATGTACTGCAGACATGTACAAGAAAGGAGGGAATCAAGGGCTGAAGAGAAGAGGAAAGGAAGGAAGGGAAAGGCGATGAAGAAAGGAATGAAGGGCCAGAGGATCAGCTCAGTGGTTCCAGTGCCTGCCTCGCAAGCGCAAGTTCCTGTGTTCGATCCCGGTAACCACATACAATGCTGGGCGTGACTCATGCCCACCGGCAATCAATACCACAGCACAGTGCCGGGCGTGGTGGCTCACGCCTGTAATCCCAGCACTCAGGAGGCAGAGGCAGGAGAATTGCTGAGTTCAAGGCTTGCCTAGGCTACATAGTGAGCTCAGGGCCAGCCTGAACTACAAAGTGAGACCCTGTCTCAAAATTAAAAAAAAAAAAAACAAAAAAAAAACCGAAAGGAATGAAGATATTTTATGTCTATATACCAAACTCCTCACAAGGAATGGAATCATTACCTACCACAAACATGTGATGATAAACTTTTAAAAGGGCTATGTTGAAGCTTAACGATAACCTCATCAGTCTGAATTCGGCCGATTACCTCATCAGGTAAAGTAAGGGCTGCAAATCCTTTCAAATCCATGGACAACATTTAGGAAAAAGTCTCATTCGTGACCCTTGAGAGAACATTTTCCCCGCGGTAGCAGCGAAGATTCTGAGGCGTGAGCTTCCCGCACTGAGCCCAACAGTTTGCAAAGGACAGGCGGCTGGAGTCTGGCGACTCTCATTTGCGCCTGTCAGTCCCTTTCTATTTGTGTAGCTGTCCCTCTCCCCTCCCCCGCCTTCTAGGCAGAGCTCTGTGAGTTGTTTAGCAATCCCACTCCTACAGACACAGTTGCTGAAGTCCTTCCAAAGAGATATTTCCTCTGCTGGCCTCGTCCTTATTTTAGCATAGTTAATGCTCAAGTGAAACTTTTCTGTGTATTGTTTTATGCGTTTTTCTCACCTATTATTTTCTAAAACAACAGCAATAGCGAGGGGGTGTAAGGAAAAGTGTCACATCATATGGTGGAAGGCATGGGACTGGATAATCATCAGTCCAAGGTTGACATCTTGCTTCTATTATTTATTAGCCTTGCAAATGTAGCTTGTTGCTTAATGTCTTTAAGCTGTATTTTTCACTTGTAAAATAGAAGTAACATCTGTACTACAAGGCTGTAACAAGTATTAAAGAAAATAAATATAAAGCCATAGCGTTAAGAGCCTTACTACATCAAACACCTGAGTCATATTCTTAGAAATGTATGGGAAATCCACTTTCTGGGCCCCCTAACCATCTCTCTTAGAAGGGAATCTCTCTCAATAAATTTTTCCTACTCTGAACAACAGTAACAAAAAATAACGGAAGTAATTTAGCTAGTAGTTTTAGTAGGAGAATGGATGCATTTTAATTGTCCCAGTGCTGAAGTACATGTATTTTTTAAAATTTAATTCTTTATTGGTACATTTTATATACAGCTCACAATCACACTCAACACTGGGGAATATGTGTCCGTATATGACACAAGTTAATTCTCATTTTTACCCATATCCCTACCTATTCCCCACCCCACACCCTATATACATGTTCTTTCTTTCTCTTTCCAAATCTTAATTATTCTTTCCCCTCATTACTTTCCCCTACCACGTTTCTTTTGAATTATTTCCTATTTCACAAAATCTATCATATGTTCTAGAACTCATTTCTATATACTCATACCAAAGATACAGTATTTACATTTTTGTGATCTATTTATTTTACTTATTAGTGTGTCCTCAAGGTGTATTCATTTGCACATAAATGAATGAAGCTTGTTATTCTTTATTGACAGAGTAATGCTCCATTTTATAAAAAAAAAAACAGAAGTACATGCATTTTTTAAAGAGGAAACTCACATAGGGCCAGAGATTTAGCTCAGTAGTTCCAGCGCTAGCCTCACAAGCACAAGGTCCCTGGTTCAATCCCAGGTAATCACATACAACAATACCAGCCATGGTGACTCAGGCCCACCAGCAGTCAGTACCACACATCACAATGCCCCGGTGTGGTAGCTCACACCTGTAATCCTGGCACTCAGGAGGCAGAGGTAGGAGGATTGCAGAGTTCCAGGCTTGCCTGGGCTACATAGTGAGCTCAGGGCCACCCTGAACTACAAAGCGAGACCCTGTCTCAAACAAAAACAAAACCAGAGGAAACATATAAATCTTCCCAAAATTTTGTTAGTTTCACTTTTTCAAAAAATAAAACCAGAATTAAATTATGCAAAATTTCACTTTGAACTATAAGTGAGCATAGGGCAGAATTATCAAGCACAGCTCCTCCTTGCTCCCTTTGCTTACCATTTCAAGTAGAAGTAAGCTTCACTCTGGCATTCAACAGCCAGTATAATACAGCCCAAACTTACACGCCATTACTCTCCTTCATCAACAGGCCAAATAGAGAGACCCCTAATTCACACCACACATCCTGGTGTCCGAGTCTTCATCTATGCTGTTCCAGGTACCCAGGTCACAGGGCTACGTTCCTTGAGCTCAGGGATGAGTCAGGGTGTGTATCAGCCTCTGGGAAGCGAAGGCAATGAATCTGTCTGCTGGTATCATTTTGCGAAGAACATGCAAAGGTTGCTGAGAACCAGAGGAATGGAAAAACCTCTCACCATCAGTTTACTTTGCAGTGACCCTAATTTCCCTACGGATCCACTTATTCATTTACTGACAAATACTTACCAAGTGCCCACTGTGTACCACTGTTTTAGCTAACTGGGTCACAGCAGCCAACACCACCACCACCACCACCACGAGTACTGTCTCCTTAGAACTCATCCTCATAGTACAGTGACAATGAATCCAAGAAAGAAAAGCCTGAGCAGCTTTTCCTGAGAGGATGGCACAGGGGGTCAGTTGAGCAGCCCGATCTTGACCCACTGAGGCTCTGAAGAGCAGATATTTGGCCTCTCACAGCCATTCTTGGCCTTAGGAAGTACCTGAGTAGAACTCTGAGCAGGTTGCCTTCCATCAAGTGGCTCTTAAGACACTGACAAGCACCATGTGCCCCTGTGCCGTGACTAGCAGATGGTGCTTCACCTACCTGGGCCCAGCCGGCGGAGCGCGACCTTCTAGGATCCATGGATACTATTGGATGTCCCAACCCACATTATGTACACTGTACCCAGAAATGCTGAGGCACCTTTCTTAACCAAGGCAAACATAATCCAGCTGGTAGTATGAACCCACAAACCCTGCACCCTAGGCCATGGAGTACCTGCAGATACCAATGCTGAGTACAGCCGGACAGGCCACTGGACAATACTAGTCTAAAGTATCTAAATGGAATCAAAGCCAACAGAGCATATCTAAAGAACACCCCAGGAAACAATGCCAGTACAGAATCTTTTACTACAAAACCACCTTAGTAGACTGATCTACCAGCTGCCCAAATACCAGTTATAGGTACACATTAAACATGAAAAAAGTAATGTGAGGTCCTCAGAGGAAAAAAATAATTCTCAAGAACAGATCCCAGAGAAAAGGAGATGGGAAGATGGACAAAGAACTCAAAGGAACAGTTTTAAGAAAACTTGAATATAAGAGAAGAGAGACAATACAGAAAACTGGGAATACAGTTCATAAATTCATGATAGAAATGGAAAATTCAAGAAAGTTAGAGATCATAAAAGAGAACCAATCATAAATCTTAGAGCTAAAAATCACAGTCACTGAAATAAAATAGGTAGTTGAGAGCCTTACTAGCAGAACTGATGAGGTAAAGAGGAAGATCGTAAGTTTCACACCATCCTCTGCAGCACAGTGAGACCCTGTTTCAAAACAAGATGAGAGAGGCTAGATGTGTAGCTCAGTGGCAAAGCACTTGCCCAGCATGGAAGAGGACTAGGTTCCATCTTCAGTACTGAAAAACTCAGCACTGAACAACAAACCTGAACTTGAAGATACGAGGTTTTTTTTGTATTTTTTTTTTTTTTTTTTTTTTTTTTTTTTTTTTTTGCTTTTTGAGACAGGGTCTCGCATTGTAGTTCAGGCTGGCCCTGAGCTCACTATGTAGCCCAGGCAAGCCGCCGCGAACTCAGCAATCCTCCTGTCTCTGCCTCCCGAGTGCTGGGATGACAGGCGTGAGCCACCACGTCCAGCATTGTGGTATGCGGTGTTGATTGTTGGTGGGTGTGTCTCCATGCCCAGAATTATATGTGGTTAGCAGGGATCGAACTCAGGACCTTGCGCTTGCGAGGCAGGCGCCGGAACCACTGAGCTAACCCTCCGGCCCGAAGATACGAGTTTTTAAAACACTTCAGAGAGACTGTTTATAAAATGTGAAATATTAAAAAGTATGAGGCACCATTAAAGGAGCAAACTTTCACATTACGAGGTTCCAGAGAGGAGAAGAGAAAATATATAGAAAATCCATTCAGTTAAATAATTGCTGAAAGTTTTCCAAATCCTGAGAAAGATACATCTGGGTGTAAGAAGCTCAAAGGATTGCTACCACACTTGGCCAAGAAAGACCCTCTCTGAGTGAGGTACATTACAGTAAAACTGTCAAAGGTACAAGAAAGACAAAGACAGAATTCTAAAATAGCAAGAGAAAGGAATCAAGTCAAGTGTTAGGTAGTTCTCCTTAGAGTAATGGACTTCTCAATAGACAACTTTAAATCAGAAGAGAATGGAATCATATGCAAAGGTCTGAAAGAAAAAATATCAGACAATTAAAAAGTAAACTAAGGCCGGGCGTGGTGGCTCATGCCTATAATCCCAGCACTTGGGAAGCAGAGATAGGAGGATTGCTGAGTTCGAGGCTTGCCTGGGCTACATAGTGAGCTCAGAGCCAGCCTGAACTACAAAGCAAGACCCTGTCTCAAAAACAACAACAACAACAACAACAAAAAAAAAAACCACACAAAAAGTATACTAAGGATAGCTGTTCTTCAGAAATTCAGCAAGAATAAAAGTTTTTCCAAAAAAATGAAAAATGATGGAACTCGCTACTAGGTTGACTCTACAGGAAGTGCTTAAAGAATTCTTATACTAAAAAGAAAAAGATATTAACTACCATTATAAAAACATATGAAAATACAAAACTCAACAGAGCACATACATAAAAAAGAACTAAACCCTATCCATGCAGAAAACCAGGAAACCATTAAGGTGAAAAAAAATAAGAGGAACAATAAAAGCTACACAAAATAGCCAGAGAAAAATGTCTTTCCACAATGTCTCATTAACATAACCTTAAATATAAACAGAACAAATTCTCCCCCTAATACACTACTTTCAGCAATGGACATACCATATAGATTAAAACATAAAAAATCAGAATTAAATTAGGGATGAAATAGAGCTAACATTGCATGAAATAGCTGCAAAATACATATTCTCATTAGCACATGTAACACTCTCTGGGATAGACCACATGTTAGGTCACCAAACAAGTTTCAACAGATCTTCTCTGACTGCAAAAAAATAAAGCTAGAAATCAAACAGGAGGAATACTGCAAATTTTCAATGTCTATATAAACTTAAAGATCTAACTGAATAGTCCATGGAGAAATTTTAAAAGTAAAAAATTTCTTGAAGCTAATAAAGATACAACATATCAAAGCCTGTGGGATACAGAAAGTGAGGTGTCTAGAGGGACATTTATAGCAATAAATATATCAGACATGAAAGAGGAAGGAAGAGGTGAAGAAAGGAAATAAGAAATGAAAAGACAATTTAATGACTCCCATTAGAAAACTAGAAAATAATAGATCAAGTACAAATTTAGAGGAAGGAAAGCAAAAGAAAAGTCAGAGCAGAAGTAAATGAAATAAAAAGCAGGAAAATCAATAAAATGACTCAAGTTGGCTTTTTAATTAGATAAGGAAAACTCTAAAACCTGTAGCTACCCCAGCAACAGTAAGAAAGATGCAAGTAAGTGAATCAGTTATAAAAAAGGGAGTGAGCTACCATGGAGCTACATCAGATTACATTAGAGAAAATTATGTACAATTATACACCAAAAACGTGGAAAACTTAGAAATGTATAAATTTCTGGACACAATTCTACGCAATTTTAACCATGATGACATAAGAAATCTGAACAAGTATCAAACGATGAGATTGAATCAGTCAGTACTCTCTCAACAAAAGTCCAAAAGCAGATGACTTAACTGCAGAATTTCATCAAACATTTTTAAAAACTGAATCCTTTATTGGTACATTTTATATATAGCTCACAATCACACACAATATTGGGGAACTTGTACCAGTGTATGACACAATTCTCATTTTTACCCATATCCCCACCCCCCCATATACATGCTCTTTTATTTTCTTTCAGAATCATATTTATTCCTTCCCATCAAACTTTTAAAGAAGAATTAAGACACAATCTTCTCTATTCCAAAATACTGAAGTGGAAAAAATGCTTCCAAACTCATTCTTATAAGGCTGTCAGTTCCTGAGTTTAAAAATAAAACAGGAAAGAACCAAAGAAAACTACAGATAGTGAGAGTTAAGCTGAATCATCAAACGGATTGGTTAGGGAGCTACTCCTCGGTGTGTCCACCCCCTCCCTCCCTCCCTCCCTCCCTCCCTCCCTCCCCGGCACCTCCCCGCTTCTCTGCTTCTGGCTCCCAGGGACTGCACAGTTGGGCTGCATTGTGCTGTTCTGTCATAATGTTTCTGCCTGGAAGCCAGTCGACCAGAGACTGAAACTGCTGAAAGTATGAGCCAAAATAGACCTCACCTCTAAGTGGTGTGTGCCAGATGTTTGTGTCAGCAAGTTCAAGCTAACCAACCTAAGACTAATAGAAGACAAATATCCCTGAAGAATACAGAATCGAGTTTTCTCAACTAGCGTGCATATCTAATAGTATATACAAATTTTTATACACCATAGTGAGACTCAGCTGAGGACTGCACAGATTGTTCAATATATATAAATTGATAAATGTAATAGGTCATATCAACAGAATAAAGAAGGACACATACCTCAATTCATTTAGAAAATTATTCAAAAAGTCTCTTCATGATAAAATCTATCAAAATTAGACATAGAAAGAATTTATCTCAACACAGTAAGAGCTATATATGACAGTTTATAGTTTAAATAAGGATGGATAAAAAACAAACACCTAAGAATAAATTGAACCAAAGAAGCAAATGATCTCTGTAATGAAAATTACAAACCACTGAAGGAGAAATTGAAGATACAAAAGAATGGAAAGATATTTCAAAGTTGTGGATTTCAGAAACTAATATTGATAAAGTACCCATACTATCCAATGGTATCTACAGATTCAATGCAACTTCTATCAAAACAGCAACGTCATTCTTCATAGAAAAAAAGCACTCCTAAAGTTTGTATGGAACTGTGCAAGTCTCAGAATAGCTGAGGCAATACTGAAGAGAAAGTACTAAGCTAGAGACATTACCGTAAGTTACTTCAAAACATACAAGTAATGATAAATGAAAAATTGCATACAAAACCCAATAAAAACAATATAGAACCCAGAAATCTTTGTTTTTATAGTCAAGTGATTTTTGACAAAACCACACTTATTTGTCGAAGGAAAATCTTTTCAATAAATGATTCTGGTAAAACTGTATCTACTACACGCAGAAGAAAGAAACTAGGAAGCCCATCTCTTACGATACACAAAATCAACTTAAAATGATCAAAAATCTAAAAGTAAACCTGAAGCTATGAAATGAGTAGAAGAAACTATAGGAGAAATGTTTTTGACACTGGTCTTGGCAAAGTACTGACAACATACGGCTCTAATAATTCAAGCAACAAAATAAATTGATAAAGCAGGGTATGTGGAGCTAATAAGCTTTCGTATAGTAAAAGAAGCAAAAGAGTGAAAAGAGTGTACAGAATAGGGAGAAGTATTTGTGGACTACCTGTAGGACAAGGGATCAGTTTTCGGTACATACAAGGAGCTTGTGAAATCCCTCAAAAGTGGAAGTAAACAACCGCATTAAATATTGGGGAACAGGGCCAGAGATTTAGCTCAGTGGTTCCAGCGCCTGCTTAGCAAATGCGAGGTCCCTGGTTCAATCCTGGGTAACCACAGACAACAATACTGGGTGTGGTGACTCACGCCCACCAGCAATGAGTACCACACCCCACAGTGATGAGAGTGGTGGCTCACACCTATAATCCCAGCACTCGGGAGGCAGAGGCAGGAGGACTGCCAAGTTCGAGGCTTGCCTGGGCTCCATAGTGAGCTCAGGACCAGCCTGAACTATAAAGCGAGACCCTGTCTCAAAAAAAAAAAAGAAAGAAAAAAGAAATTGGTGAATGATCCAAATAAGCATTTCTCTAGTAAAGATATAGAAATGAGAAAAAATATGCAAAATGCTGTCATCAGTCAGGGAAGTGCAAACCAAAGTATAAAGAGGGATATTTCCCTACTTAGCATGCCTCTTTCAAAAAACAAATGCTGTTGAATATGCAGAGAAAAAAATTTCATACATTGTTGATATATGAAATTATGAAAAACAGTTTGGAGCTTACAATGTGACCTAGCAATCCCACTACTGTGAATACACGGTGTGACTGAAAAATACAGTGGAAGTTTAAATTAAAAACTACAGTAAAAACCACATTGTTATTAATAACTCTCAAAATAGCCTCCCTTGCTCTGAACAAGCATCCATTTTCCTCGTCGTTCTCTGTGGCAGTCTAGAAGTGGTGTGCTGCGTGGCTCTTGAGTGGCGCTCTCTTGGTTATCGCAGTGCTCTGAATCAGTTCAGTTCATCTGGAAACACTCACCTCTCACGGTCACTCTGATCTTAGAAAAGAGCCACAAGTTTCAGGGCCAGATCCTATAATATGGCAGGTGAGGGTGCACCAAGATGTTTTCAGGAGCCTGTCTTTCTTACGTGGCACCAAACAGCAGCATGCACCACATTTCTATCAAACTTCAACAGATACAGGAGGACTTCCAGAACTGATTCAGAAGAAGCAAGAACAATGGGCAAATTGAAGCGAGGGAAAGTATTCTGAAGAGGATTAGTTACAATGCATCTTTTTATTTATTTTTTTGAGACAGGGTGTTGCTTTTGTAGTTCAGGGTGGCCCTGAACTTACTATGTAGCCCAGGCAAGCCTCGAACTCAGCAATCCTCCTGCCTCTGCCTCCCGAGTGCTGGGATCACAGGCACACGCCCGGCATTGTGGTGTGTGCTACTGATCGCTGGTGGGCGTGAGTCACCACGCTCAGTACTGTATGTGGTTACTGGGATGGAACTCAAGATGCTGCACTTGCCAGGCGGGCGCCAGAACCACTGAGCTAAATCTCTGGCCCGACAATTTACCTTACCATAATCAAATTTTAAAAATTTAAACATTTAGTCTATATTATTTAGATATTCCTTCTATACAAAAGGAAGTGAAGCTAGCGTGTCAGTGATACCTGCACTGTGTGCACTGTATCAAGATTCACAACAGCAAAGACATTGAATTAACCAAGGTAATTCATAACAGATGGGTGACAAAGAAACTGTAGGAAATTGACACAATGGAGTATCACTCAGTCATAAAATTAAGTTAAGGGATTTATAGCAATA